>JAQIXH010000841.1:0-10834 GCA_034700145.1 Panagrolaimus detritophagus | reverse complement strand
GAATACTTTCATTAAGAGATACATGATATAAAAATGAGGAATAAATGATAAAGCTATGTACAAATACGAATTATTTTTACTGTCAGTTGTGTTCAAGTTCAATGGCATACATTTGCATGGAAGCAACCAGAGATAACTAAAAAACTTTTTTATTAAACTGATCCTTAAACTTTGAAAGCTAATACTTACGTTGTGAAATTGACCATCGAAGGGATCGAGTAAATTGTCGATACAAAATATTTCCAATATCAGCCGGTGAATTTTTTATTTCATTGAGAGTTGCTGTTGCATTTAAACCATGGAAAAGATTTTCGGCAACAAAATTCCAAACTCCTGATGTTGCATTTGTAACATATTCTGGCATATCAGAAACGTATTGACCAAAGTTGGTGTCTGCATTGGGGGAAGGAGTTGGATAGCCTTGATTGGATCGGAAGAAAAGTGATGGAATCCAAAAAAGAAGATAAAATGATTTTTTGATAATCCAAAAAGCAATGGAAGCAGCAAATGATAAAATTTTGCCAAAAATGCCACGGATTATACGTTCAAGATTACCACCTGAAATTAAATATATTAAAAAAAATCATTCACGTTGGAATAAATTTCACTCTATTTGTTCAATCAAAAAATGGGTTGGCATTGTGTTCTTTTAGTTTTTTTGTTAAAAAAACGAAAAAACGAGCAATATCTTTAACAACTGTGCCTGATTTTATATTACCTTTTCATGCCTTTTTATGTTAATATTATTAATCAGCATAAAAAACTGAGTGGAATATCAGAGAGTTTTGAAAAAAAATGTATGTAAAAAACTAATATAAGATCAGTCGTAAAAGATAATGCTCATTTTTTTTAACATAATTATGAACCTATGTGTTAATTTTGCGTCTTAGCCTGGGGCGCACTCAACTGCGCTAAGCAGGCAGCAAAAAAGAGATTGGAGAAAGGAAAAAAAAATTTCGCCTCTTTCCCTTTTTGATTCAGCGTGATAAAAAAAACTGAACAGCTGATTTCAACGTGCATTAGTTATATTTGCTTACTTGAAAAAAGCCACCATAAAACCAAAACAATTACAACAAAACCCAAAATTCCACGCATGTATGATTTCCTAAAAATTTTCATTTCCTATAAAAATTAACATTTTTTAAACAAACTTTTGTTCTTCTTCATATCTGCGTCTTTGTCGAGGAGTTGCTGAAGGACTTAAAGGTTCCATTTTATTGTTGAAAAGAAATTGTCCAGTTAAAATATAATAAATCATTCCACCAATACTTGAAATCAATGAAACAATTCCACCTCCAGATCCTTGTTGCCCATATCGATGTCCAGGAGAAACACCATGACCAGATAAACTAAAAAATTTAAAAATTTTTATACTTAAATTATAATTTTTAAGATATTACTTCTTAGGATAATGTCCACCCGATGCAGCATATGCTGCAGCATTGAATGCACGCTTTTTTAATCCATCACCTCGAACACGATAATCATCATCATATCCAGCATTATATTCATATCCCATTAATTTTGAGAAAGCTTGTTTAATATCTGAAGGTAATTTATTTGTCATATATCCACGATTATTGGAAACATCTGTGACACAATTATAAATAATTGCAAGAATATCTTTGAAAAATCCAACAAAATTTCCAATTGGTCTAAAAATGCCTGTTCCCTTTTTGAAGAGAAGATAAACTGGATATAATGGAGTAAACATAAAGATTGTTGAAATAAGCCATAAACCAGCTCTTGCAAGGACTAAAAATAGGAAATCAAAGAGGTTTGCGAAAAAAAAAGGAGTACTGACTTGTAAGAGGAGAAGTAAAAAGAGTATAAATAAACCAAAAAGTTTGAGTCAAAAAGTTTCCACCTTCTTGTTCACCATAATAATGATCATCATCGTCATCATCATAACCACGACGGCTATAATGCCTAAATGAGAATTTATGAAAATTTATTAAGATATTTTATAGCTTACCGATCAACATCATCATCATAACCTCGACGACTATAGTGCCTGAAGAAATACTGATTAAAAAATTTGCATAAAATATTGTATTTTACCGATCGATGTCTTCATATCGATCATCATCATATCGATCACGTCCACGATGTTCTTTTGCTCGATAGCTATCCCTTGGTGAGTAATCATCAACCTCTTCTTCATCGTCATAAGGGGCACTACTTCGATCTTCTTCATATCCATAGCTGTTATCATTGAGATATGGGAAAAAGCCATATGGTCGCCGATCAGAAGATGTTGGTTCATCTCTGTGTCTTCGACGTCTAAAAAATTATCTTTTTTATATGTATACCAGGAATGTGCGAAAGTACTACCGGGGAACACTTTTCCGCAAACTTTTTTCTCAATAATGAAGAAATCATTGTTTTTTTTAAGTAATACATTTCTGATATACTTTTTATCATAGCTTATATCTGTCGAAACAGAATTTAAAAATACGATTTTATTAAAAAATTAGAGCTTATTTCCACTCCCATTTTTTAAACGGGATTCCGTTTAGCACTTCCGCCAAAACGGGAGCGAAAATGAGCTCTGATTTTTTAATAAAATCTTATATTTAAATTCTGTTTTGACAGATATAAGCTATGATAAAAAGTAAATCCTAAATGTATTATTTAAAAAAAACAACCATTTTTTCAATATTGAGAAAAAATTTGCTAAAAAGTGTTCCCCTGACGTACTTCCGCAAATCCCTGTTATCTACAAACAAAAAACATGTCCGTAATTGGTATGGCAACGAGCCAACATTCGTCAATGTTTGCCATTGGTGACCTGACTTGACCATTTGTCAAATCAATAACCTAGGTTGCAGAAAAAAACTTACGAATTGGATGAATAATGCGACATTGTTCACTTTTAATGAAAAATTAACACAAAATTTCAGATGAAAAATATATTTTTAATAAAAACAGATTACTTTTTTAAGCCTGAAATATAAAAAAAAATTGTCACAAACAAGAAAATTTCAGTCAAAATGAGTGCAAGAAAAAAAATTGGGGGAGAGCCATTTGCACACATGTGTGTGTGTCTGTGTTGTTTGTTTACTTCAAAATAAGGAAAGAGAAGGAAAAAAAATAAAACAACAAAAACAACCATTTTTCAAAACACACTGCCTTGCGTCCTTTCATTTAATGGTCCTTTCTTTTTTTGATGTTTGGTCAACGAAAAAAAAAAGCGTTTTAGCGGGATTTTTGCTTTTTTATAGAAAGAATTCTCTCATTTATTTTTTTTGGTATTAAAAAAATTTAAATAATATTTTAAAGAGCTGCTATGTTGGTTTTATGCTTTTGACCAAAGAAGAAAAGGTGGAAGATAAAAACTTTACAAGATCTTACAAAAACTTAAAAAATGGAGAATTCTATTTTAAAAATATGTATAAAAAAACTGGAACTTTATAACCTCGACGACTATAATGCCTGAAGAAAAACTGAATAAAAAATTTGCATAAAATATTTTTCCGCCTGGAAAAATATGATAATAAAAAAGATTTTTCTAAACTGGAGTTGCTGGAAAATATGACATGATAAAAATGTGGAAGTAGTTTTCAGGATTTATGATTTGCAAAAAAGAAATTTATTGATAATAATTATTAAATTAAGAAAGGTTAAAAAATAATAAAGAAATAAAATTTTGTTAGTTGAAGGGAATTTTTTATGTTCTAACTTTTCAGGAAACACAATCTTCAATTGTAAAGCAAAAAAAAAACTCCTTGTGTGTTAAAAATTTTAAACTGATAAAAACTAATAAAATGTTTTAATTTTTTTTTAATTTTGAAATCTAAGATTACTAACAAAACCAAATAATAATAAAAAATCAAAACTGATACATAAAAGCTGGGTCATCAAAGGCAAAAACGACTAGAGGTTGAAATACACTGGTTTACAAAACTGAAATTGCGAACAGTCTCGCAGCTTTAAGACAATAAAATAAACTATAAGATTTTTTGGAGAAAAGAGCTTCATATATTATCATAAAAAACTGAGTCCGGTAATAAAGTTATAAAAATAAAATTTTTTAACTAAAAAACAGGTTCCTTTTTTTAGTTGAAATCTTTTTCAACCTATTAATTGAAATAAAAGGATATATATTTGTAGGAAACAAGGTTGATGGTATTAGAAAACTACCAAAAGCACAATTGACAGATGAAACTAATATTTGGTCTATAAACTGGTACACAATGATTAAAGATTTTATAACATTTATACGGTTTTCAATAATAATTTAAAACGTCGGTAATAATTTTAATCTAAACTGACTTTTTTGTTTCCTATGTTGCAAAAAAACAATAAAAATGTAAAGCGTTGGATAACGTTATCGATAATAAATTAGTTTTTGATGGAAAAACATGACGTGCAATTTTCATAAATACACAAAACTGAAATCGCAAAAATTAGAAAAACGTCTTCGAAAATTAAAATCGGAAAAGTGTTTAAAATTTTTTTTAGATATGGTAAGAGCCAGCTCAACGGTTTTGAAAAGTTTTGATTTTATATTAAACTGTGCATTTTTTTAAAAAATCGTCTTAAAATTGAAGTACAAATATAGCTTTTTTGAATTTCGATATAAATTTAATAAATGAATGTCATCTAAATTCATGTTTTTATTTTGTTGTATCAATCATATTAAGAGGCTGATGAATTTTAATCTGTAAAATTAATTAAAAAAGGACAATTTACAATTTTGTCTTTCTTTAACGGTAATGGTAGAAAGTTAATTAAATTTGATGCAGGAAAAAAATGTATCGCGTGTTTATTCATAAAACAAAAAAGGCAAAAAAAAAATTGAAAACTGTTGTTTGCTATTTCGTCTTGCAAAGGTTATATTTAGGGTTGTCAAAGGGAAATTCCCGGGAAATTAGCGGGAAATTTCCCGGCAAATTTCCCGATTTTTCTGATTTCCCGGGAATTTAACAACCCTAGTTATATTTGACAACTGATCACACAAAAATATAAAAAACTTTTTGACTATTATGTTTTAAAAATTAAGGTAATAAATTGACTAAGATGTGAAAGCTCAAAATTAAACAACTGAGTTTTCAAAAATTTTCGTTAAAAAAGTTTTTCATACTTTTTTAAATTTAAAACTGCATCACCATAAAAATTTTGCTTCACTTTTTACAACTTTTTTTTCTTTTTGTTTGATGCGTTCAAATACAGAATTGATCTCAAAACGAATGATTGCACCCTTTCAGTGGTCAACTTTGGACTTGAATGATGTTACATATATGCAACATCATTCAAAAAAGCATAAAAGAAACAACTTTTAAGTTGTAATCTTTGTTTAAATCGGAAAATGTAGAAACTGTGTTTATGTCTGATGGATGATAACAGGATGTTATAGATGTTCTAAGGATTTTTGGTTAACTGACAACATTTTTCGCATGGTTTTTGGGAAAAAAGCATATTGATTTAAAATGTTAAAAGTAAAGCAATTAAAAAAAATTTCATGTATGTCAAAAAAGAAAAAAAATCATCATATAAAACTTTAACGAAAATTTAATTAAAAAATAAAAGTTGGAAAAACACGCCAAAGAAAAAGATAAACAAAGACGGATTTTATTGATAAAAACTGACAAACCATTTTGTTTTATTGTAAAAATAGTTCAAACTTTTAGTTTTCAGTTTATTTCAATCGGTAATTGTTTTTTATTTAACTGTGAAGTACATTTTTTTGGTTCAAACTGTTAATTCATGACAAGCATTTTAATTTTATGCCATAAAAAAATAAAACAATAAACTGAGTTTTTTACATTTAACGTAAAAAACAAAGAAGTTGGATAAACATTGTAAAAAATTTCGACAACAATCGTTTGTTTAAATGAAAGATGAATAAAAAGCTTACAATGTAATTCCTTTTAAAACTGCTTCAACGTTGCCGAAATAGGTTTTACGAAACAAAAAATAACAAATTTTTTGTTTTTACAAAATAAGAGATCAACTCTCATATTTTACCTTTAAAAACGTCAAAATTTTGTCCCAGAAAGCAACATAATTTGAACTGCTGAAACTAGATTTCATTATTGTTTTTTTTTTCTGCTAAACTTCTTTTCCCAAATTTATGATGAAAGAAAAAAGCACGGACGTTCTTCTGCTAATATCACAGTTCTTCTTATCTTTTTCATTCGTTCATCGTAAAAAACATTTTTTTAAGAGTCTCGTTTCAAAAATTTTTTATTTTATGGAAAAAAAATATTAACCAAATGGATACTTTTGAATATTTTAGTCATAAGCATATGCCCACAACATAGGGTGGGGGTATCCAGGGTGTCCGGACACCCTCATTAAAGTTCAAATATTCACATAAAATTTAAATTCATACTAGGTAAAATGAATTTTTTTTGAAAATTTAATAAGAAGGACATCCCTATAAGGCTCGAATTCGAAGTTGCGGCACTGTATAAGCACTTTAATCCAGTAATAATTCTCTCTTTGAATTAATATTTTTCGTTTGAGACAGAAATTCGAGGTGAATGATGTTTTTAAAATTAATGTCTTTAAAATATAACAAAAACTATGAACCAAAAATTCCATAAATTAAAAAAATCATGACTACACATTTTATTATCTTTTAAAAACGCTTTTGGAAGAAAAAATTTGACAACGAGTTTGTAAATAAATGAAAGAGATTAAAACCTGTCTTTTTTTTACTTATTTTAACTGCCGACCAATAGATTCCACCGGAAAAATTTGTTCTGTATTTTAATATGCATATTTCAGTAATATACAAATAATAGAAAACTGTATTAAAATTTTATAAAAATAAAAAGTTGAAGTCATTGGCAAAAATTTTTTTTACCTTAAAAATACAGGATTTTAATGTAACTGTATTCAATGTTGTCATTTGTTTTCGGTCCGGTTTTTTAAACAAAAAATAAAGCCAGAAAATTGATAGAGTGCAAGATTTTTTAAAAAACAACCTTAAATTTGTGGAAAAACATAAACTGAGAAAAATGCCTGTTGTTATAAAAAAACCCAAAAGTTCTAGAATGGAACCAAATATTTTATAGAACTTATTTATAAAGCTTAAAAATTAATAAAACTGGCTTTTTGATTCTTTTATTTCAAAAATGGTTTATAAAAAACTGTATTTTTTTGGTTTTTTTAGCACAAACAAATTTATGTAAACTCTTTAGGATATTGAAAAGCGAAAAAATCTTTTCTGAAAAAAGTGGTGGAAATCAATTTATTGAATATACAATTAAAATTAGATTTATAAAGTGTAATGTGCATACTGCAATTTTTCATGTTATATTTCAAATTTTATGTTTAATAACGACTGTAGCCTTGGTAAACATCAAATTGGTAACCTAAATTCATATGGATACTGATTAAATTTCATTTCATTTAATAAAAAATTCTTTAACATATTGAATCAATGTCTGGTAATAATAAAAAATGTAAATGTTAATATAAAACTGTAAGTTTTGATGTACGGCAGACCCGTCCAAAGAAAAAATGAAAATGGGCTGCGTGCAACCTGCAGCAAAAAAGCCACTCTTTTGATTTCTTTTTTCAAAAAAGAGTGGGTTTAAAAAAAAAACAAAAAGTCAAAAGAGTGGCTTTTTTGCTGCAGCTTGCGCGCAGCCCACTTTCCTTTTGGGTGTGCCGTGAATGACGAAAGTGCGTACAAATTGTCAATGCAAAATTAAAAAAATATTTATCCAAAAAATTAAACTGCCAATCCGTCACCATTCGAGATATAAAGCTTTACAATTGTGAAAACTGTTATTATAAAATACACGATAAAGTAATAAGAAAAATCAAAACTGACATAATGAAGTATTAGAAATTTGCACAATTTTTCTAAACGTTTTTTAAGGATTTTATGTAGTTTCTATGATCCTGAATAGAAAAAAATGATAAAATTAGATACACTGTGACAGATTTTAATAAATTTTAAGATGAAAGAAAACTAATATTTAACAGAAAAAACAAAATAACTGAATTTTACAGTATAAATTAGTGATCACACGTTAAGAATTTCTTATTGTTAAAATTTTCATAAAAGTTTGTACCAATTAAATATTCGTAAGTATAAAAACATACAAGAAAAAACAAAACTGTAAAGTTTTTCGGCGAATTTTGATATGGTTTTTTAGAAGCTGGCAATGAAAATTGTTGCAGTGGCTATAATAAGCTTTATGTGTTTTAATGTAACATTGGAAATACGGGATCCATTATTATTTACAAAATATGTTTTAAAATTGTAAAAGTTTAAAGATAACCCTGAAAACTAATGAAATTTTTCGAAAATTTCAGTTTGTATTGTTTTAATTATTTGCTGCGAAAAGAAAAATAAAAATGTCGAAAAAATAAATTTCCTTTAAAAATGTAAATTTCCATAGTTCATGACATTTTGGCAAAAAATTAAACTGCAGGCGAAATATTTTTTGAGTTCATTTTGAAAAAAAACTTTCTATTGACATTTTATGAATTGTTCTTTTTTTAAAATTTTAACATTTAAAAATTCCCTTTGTCAAATTTTTGTAAAATAAAAATATTTGGCTGATTTATTTTAATCTAAAAAGTACCTTTTTACAAATTTTTTTTGCCCATTACAATTATGCAATCAATTATTCTCAAATATTTTTATTTTTTACGTTAAAGTTTTGTCGAGCAAAACATTATTAAGCTTGTGTATTTTTATAAAAGATAAAAACAAACAAGAATTCATTCAACACAGTTTTTTTCAACTGAATAAATTTTCTACTGTAGATATAATGGGGAAAGGCAACATTGATTTAAGTTATTTCTCTACAAAATTTCTAGAAATAAAACTTTTGCGAATTGAAATATCAATATCAGTTGAATTACAAATAGGATTATATTCATAAAAATTTGCATGGTGGAACTGCATACGGTAAATTTAGAAATTCTCAGTTAAAATAATTTTAAAGTAATTTCCACAAAATTAAAAAACGCCAAATTTTTCTGGAATTACAGTTAAACATCTTTTAGAAGCAAATCTCAGAAATAAATGCATTTACTGGAATTAATAAATTCTGATGCATTAATTCACTATAAATTTTTTTTAAGATTTGGATAATGTTATTCAAACAATAATCAGTGACAAAATAAATGATTAGTTTTAAGCCTACAACATTTATCTGCATTAGCAGATTTATATATCCCAGTTTTTAGTTAAAAAAACAAACTGGAAACAAGTGGCTAACAGTGAAAAAGTCAGTGAAAAAGTTACTGCCACCAAATATTAAAACCCAGTTTAAATTTATTTTTTTGGAATATATTTTTGTACCACTTCTTACCAGTAATAAATCACAATATTTATTTTTCGTTTTCGTTTCTGATATGAATTTTGAAAAAAAAAGCTTAAATTTTAACAAAAACTAAATACAAATGCATTTTCAAACTATTTCCTTATAACAATATGTTACATATACTCAACTATAGAATTTATTTATGTTATTTCAATTTATGACAGATTTTTAAAAATTTAATATGCTTTGTCATTACAATTTTTTTTTAATATATGTTTACTTTGACTTTTTTGGAGGCGCCCTTTTTGCAATGATTTGGGTTTTTTTATTACCCTTGTTTTAAATACAATTATTGTTTATTTTTGTTTAAAACTTTTAATGAAACTAAAAAAGGTGTATGCAATTTACAGTAACAAAATTGAAAACAGTTTTTTGTAAAACAATTTCGTTGCTGCAAGTTTTACCTGAAAAAGTTTTATTTCTTAAAGTCTAAGAACTTCATTAGAACGGAAACAGAATTATTATCCACAGTTTATATTAAGAAACCCAAAAAAAACAGTATTCCTTCTCAAACAAACTGTTTGGCAGATTTTTAATATCTTTTATGATCCCTTACAATTTTCGCTATTTTTGAAAAAGTTATGCAATAAAATATTTTGAAGTTACCTTATACAATCCAACACTTAATTATCCTTTATATAACTTTATTGCTTCTTTGATTCTTAAATAATAAATAATTTCTTTTTTTATTGGCTTTTTCTTCCTTCTAAACTTTTCGAATTTATTTATGCCATTTAATGAAATTTTTTAAAGCATTTCATTTTTATTAAGTTACACAAAATGTGCTTTTGTATTCTTAAAAAATACCAAATTTTTCCAGCATTACAGTTAAACATCGTTTAAAAGCAAACCTCAGAAATGAACGCATTTACTAGAATTAATAAATTCTGATGCCTTAATTCACTATAATTTTTTTTTAAGATTTGGATAATGTTTTTCAAACAATAATCAGTGACAAAAAAATGATTAGTTTTAAATCTAAAACATTTATCTGCATTAGCAGATTTATACATTCCAGTTTTTATAACAACTTAATTCTAAATTTTTCTTTTTATTCTTTTTGGGGGACATTGAAATTCAGGATCCAAAACAATTAAAATAGCTTTGGATTCTGAAGTTATTAGTTTGAAAAATAAACTTGTAACAACTGACAAACAGTGAAAAAATTACTACCACCAAATAATACCCGAAAAAATGAAAACACAGTATAAATTTATTTTTTTAGAATATAATTTTGTATCAATTAGCAGTTACAAATCACAATATTTAATTTTTGTTTTCAATTTTATTCTCAATTTAAATGCAGTTTCAAACTCAGTTATATAATTTGTTTATAATATTTCTATTTTTGACAGTTTTTTAAAAATTTAATATGCTTGTGTCATTATAGTTTTTTATATATGTTATAGTAAATATTGTTAATTCGTTAATAACGTTATTGACTAGTCAATATTGTGAATAACTAGTTAATATTGTTAAAAAGACTAGTCAATATTGTGAAAGGTAAATTTCAATCAAATTCACAAATTTAACTAGTC
>JAQIXH010000840.1:0-10849 GCA_034700145.1 Panagrolaimus detritophagus | reverse complement strand
TTTTAGGGGTACCACCTATGGTAGTTGAAAAATTTGCATAAAAATGAGAAATATGGAATTTAAATTCGTGATCAGTGACCTCGAATTAGTCTATCCCCGAATTTTCAGCTTTAGAGGTCGATTTTTATTTTTTTGAAATCCGAGGTGAAAGTCGAAAATTACAAAAAATGGCTTGTATATTCAATTATTTTTTGTAAAAAAATGATTTTTTCATTGAAAACTGTGCTAAAATTCCTGAATCTTTTAACTCTAAAATTTTTAAAACATTTTAAAACTTCAAATTGTAAAATTGTCGTTTACTATAGTAAAAAAATTGGTTTTTAATTTTTTGTATCTTTCATTTACAATCAGTTTTTGCAGCAAACATACTTTTTTGAAAAATAACAAAAATAATTAATTGTTTGTTTCAAATCAATAAACACGCAATTTTAATTATTGGACGTTTGTGATATTCTCTATTAATTTGGTAACCAAAAATTTCAGCATAAAAAAAGCCAATATATTACTCTTTAAAATTTTAATGTGCAAGCATTTTTAAAAACTTCAAACTGTAAAATAGTCATTAAAAAATCTAATATTGTGTTTCAGACATTTGTCTTGCAAAGTTTTTTGAAAAACGATGTTGAAATTTTTTTCGTTGTGTCACCACAACAAACATAATGTTCTATTTTTTTCCACAAACTGACTTTTCTTCTGTTGGCAATGCCAGCAGACACATATCGAAAAAAGAAGAAGAAAAAAAGAAAGAAAACATCTTTGCGCACTAATATTATCCCATTTTCTTTTAGCTTTGTCAGTTGACTTTTAGTGCAGTGTAAAATTGTCAATTAGATTAATTGTAAAATTATTAAGATATTTAACTGACAAAAACTTATGTTTTTTAACTGTTTGAATATTTGAAACTTTTTTTTATTAAAACAAAAAATCTTCGTATTCGAATAAGGCAAAAGCTAAATTGTGCCAAAACAGATTCAGTGAATATCGACATTGGCTGCTAATGATGCACTGAACATTTTTAAAAACTTGGCGGCGTTTTTGTTCTTTAATTCTGTCAAAAATTATTTAAAGTTAGTTATAAGTTTTAAAAATAAAAACACATATAATTTTTACATTGCCTCCCTTGAATAAAAGAACATTTCGAGCTATACATGATACAATATCCCTTTTTTTAAAAGTCAGAAACTGCATTAAATACACAAATTTTTTTATGCAATTTTATGTTCTTTTGTAACCATTTTTTCAACAAAAGTAATAATATTTTCAAAAAATGCCTAAGTGTTGCAAAATACGCAAGAAACAGAGATAAATTATTTGTTTACAACCAATCAATCCACTTTTTTGTTTTTATTGCTGAAAGGACATTAACAGTGTTGATTTAACAAAATGGTTTTGCAATCAAAAAGTCAACATGAAATAATTGTGCCAATAAAAAAAAAAAAAAAAAAGAACAGAAGATTAATCCGTTATAAATAAATTTGACCACTTTATGCTTTTCGTTTGTTTTGAAATATTTGAAGCAACTGGAATGCTGCATTTTGAAACAGAAAAATAGATGATTTGCAGCAAACATTTCGAATTGTAAATATATAATTTAAGCATTTGGATTCGCAGCAGTTGTTCCACCTACATGTTTTTTTGATTATAGTTTTTGTCTTACAATGCAGTGTAAAAGTGTCAATTCGAAAATCTGTAAAATAATAAAGAAATTTTGTTGGCGAAAGCCTTTTTGACACATTTTGGGCCCTCACTAAATCCCTGCCCAATCCAGTCAAAGTTCTAACCCACTCTACTAAAAACCAATCCAAATGTATTTCTAATCAAACAAATCGGATTCTGAAGCTAGATTCACGTATTAAAGTTATTTTACAAAGAAATCTAATAAATGCAAAAGTCTACAAAATATTCATAAAAAAACCTTTTGTAACCAAAATTTAATACTAAATTCTCTCAGCACTGTTTTTGTCAAATTATTTTCTTAAATGTTCAAAAATTTGTTTTAGACAAAAATAATGTTTTGAAATGCAAAATTTTGTAATATTTGAAGAACTCTTAGGTTAAAATGCAACTAAAATTTTGTAAAGTTTACTATGAAAATATTACTAATGTGAATAGTAATTCCGTAAATGAGCAAATTAGCATCTGAAAAATATTTTTTTTAAATGCATGGAACAAAACCTATTTGTAGTTTTTTCAAAAAAAGAAAATGTGTCTTCAAATTTAAATCAAAAAAAATTATGTTCTTCGCTAAAGTCATAAAGTCTGTGTTTTTTAATTATTGTAGCATCTTTTTTATCTTTCATGCATCATAAATTTGTAAAAAAATCATTATTTATTTTCAGTATAAAAGAATTTAAGTGATTGCTTTTATAAGTATCAAATATTTATTAAATATTAAAAATTGTTTTTTTCATAGGTAAAAAATACAAAAGCCGGTGTGTTTAATTTTTTCAAAAATTTTCTAAAAAAACCGACAAACAAGAAATCTTGTTAACCATTCCCATCTGAAAATGCATTAAATCAGCGATAAAGAAAAAATGAAAGAAAAAATTTCGAAATTGTTTTGTGCTTTTATTTGCTTTTTTTACATTTTCCAGTTTGCATCGTTTTTATCCGTTTGCAGGGACGTTTGAAAAATGAAAAGCAGACATTTTATTTTTTGAAAAAGTTTTTGTCTCGTAATTTTTTATTTCTTTTTATGTTTAAAAACAAAGTTTACTAAATAAATTAGCTGTTGTTCGAACGTACGTTCTTCTTTTTAAAGTAAAATTTCTATAAATTCATAATCAATGATAATTCATTATTAAAAACCCATGAACATTTTTTGTTTCCAATTCTCTTTTATTACCTATAAATTTCGTTTCAATCGAAAACAAATGAAAATATTTAAAAATGATTTCGCTTTAATTTCAAAAAACCGTGTAAATATAATTTTTTAATTCATAACTTTTGTTTTTATTAATCAAATGAATTTCTCTGTTTTGATCCATAATTAAATATTTCAATAAAACACGTCAAAATTATTTTACAAAAAAATCTATGAAAACCAAATTTGCAAAATATTAAAAAAAATCTTTCTTTTTTAAAAGCATTTTTGACATTAAAATGAAACAACTCAATTTTTGCCAACAAGAATAGATTCGTTTTTAAAAAATCAAAGCTGACAAAATGCTGATGAAAAAAAGTGACATTCAAAAAAAGTTGTTTTCAAAACTACAGAACGCTGAAAAAAGTGTTGCTACATGAATTTTTTTAAATGACGCTTTGATTATGAAACTTATCCAAAACATAATATAAATCGCTTGTTTGAAATTTAAAGTATCTGTTATTTTTTTATTATTGACTGAACAGAAATGTACAAAAAGCATAATGAAACGAAATGGTTTTGCAATCAAAAAATCGAGATTTATATAAATGCATATAATTTTTGTCTCAAATTTTAAAAAAAATTTTTTAATACTTCAAATTTTAAAATTGTCATTCCTTACAGAAAAAATTAAACAAAATTGGTTTTTTCAGACATTTATCATACAAAGTATTGAAATACGATAGTAAAATTTTTTCTTCGCCATCATTATAACGCGTAAAACTTTATTTCCATCGGCTGGCACTAGCTGACACTTTTTATCGAAAAAAAGAAAAGAAAAACACATTTGCGTTTTTGTGTTTTCTGTTTTTCCCACTTTCCATCAGCGCTCACAGATGTCTTACAATGCAGTGTAAAAATGTTGATTTGTGAGATTGTAAAATAATGAAGAAATTTGTTTGAGAAGCGTTTTTTTCACATTTTTAAATATTTAAAATCTTTTACATAAAATTTAATTTTAGTTTTTTTAAAACGCTTAATAGCTTGTTTGGTGCAAAAAAAATTTCTGTAAAAATTACTTTTTGTTCCTCATTGTTTTAAAGCAATTTTTAAAAAAATAATTATGGTTTTATTTTTCACTTACATCCAAAATAATTTTAGATCGAAAATTCCAATCTTTTTTTGTACAAAAAATTCAGCCTCGTTGAGCAAATTTTTAAAATATTAAACATTACGTTTTTACAAAACTATTTACAGGTTCCCGCAATTGTACCACAGTTGCTACAAATTTGTTCATTTTTTTATTACTCACAATGCGGAAATAAAAACCGAAACCTTTAAAATCATCATTTTGCACACCATTAAATGTGTTTTGGCTATCGTCTTTTGTACTTTTAATTCTTCTGTAATACACACAAAAAAAGCTGATAACGCTCATATAGTCATCATTTTTCATTTGTCATATAAACAAGAAAGGTAACAAAAAACATTTAACGATTTTTGCACAAAATCGTGACTGTCAAAAAATGATTAAAATATTAGCTATTTTTGTTTTGATAATTTTTGTATCCGTTTTTGGATCTCTGAATGCTTCAACTCCAATGAGTTGCGTTGAATTATCTGTAAATATTTCTGGTTCTGGTCAACTTGGAAATTTTTCAATTTCTGGAAATTTAAAATATTTTCCTGCTGCAAATAAAACTGGAATAATTCAAGTTAGTAATGTCTCTTCAATAAGCTATGATACGGGCAATTCTGGTCAAATGATTTGTACAATTCCACAAAATGACTGTAATAGTAATCTTTCAATGCCATATAATTTTACCAGGTAATTTAAAAGAATTTTTTTTGGACATGATTTTAAACGGAGTTTCCACGTTCCAACAAATGATTTTAATCAATGGTTTCTTTAGCACAAAAAAATTTACCATAAAATGAAAATGCGTTTAAAAAATGTGTTCTAAAAAATTTATTCGCACTATAAACGCACTTTTATTCTAACGTAAAATTTTTTGTGCTAAGAAAACATTGGTTAAAATCATTTGTTATAACGTGGAAACTCATTTTAATATTTCAAAATTTTTCACGTTTAAAATAACTGACTTTTGCGTATCGAAATTTTGAGTCTCATAAATAATTTTTAGTGATAATGAATATTTTGAAACTGGTATGGCGATGGATGGTTTAAATAAAGTTTTCTGGCGTGGATATTTGGATGAAGGAAGTTTTTCGGGAAATAATGGTTTTATCTATACTCCAAATAGCACATGTATGTTATGGAAGAATCCAAGCTTGGGAGAACATAATGAATGCTGTGTTGCATTTGCTCCAGCAATTCAAGCTCAAACAACTTATCCAAAATGCAAAGCATTCCGTTCACGATTTTCTATTTTAAATACGGATGATCATTTTAGTATTTTTGCTACTGTTACAATGAATTATACTATAAATGGAAATCTTGTAACTGGAAGCGGAAATTATTTTGGACCATCAAATACCACAATTTTTTATAGGCTAACTGATTTTATGATGAGCAAAAGGTTTGTTGTTCAAAAATATTATAATATCTTTTTTTAACGGCTTAAATATTTCAGTGCCGATGGCCTTTCTCTCACAGGGAATGCAACTTTAAAAGATGGTGATGCAAAATTTTTTGCTTTTGCAATGATTTCTCCTTCAGATAATGGGTATTTAACTGTTGGACGATTTATTCGACGTGGAGATCAAACTTTAATGTCAGAAGGAAAACCATTTACTCCACAAAATAATTGTGATTATTTTAATGAACAATATAGTCCCAATCAAGTATCATCTTCTCAATTTTGTTGTCAGACTTTTGAAAGTAATTAATAATTTTTTTTAAATTAAAATTAGAAATTTATATTTTTATCATTTTTTAAAAAGCCTTTTGGTTTTTTTTTTTGGTTGTTCGTTTTGAAAACTTTACTTTAATTTTGATGCAAAATTATTTCAATTGTACCAACAATTTAAAGAAACTAATTACTGTATTAAGTTTTAAAAATTTATTTCCTTTTTTGATATGAAAATGTTTAAAATTTATTTTTAAAAACAAGAACTTTACAATTTTTAACGTAGACACATTTCTTTAAAAATCACCACAAAAAGCAATGGAATTTCATTAATACTAAAAAGAAGTTCATGTAATCAATTAAAATATTTAAGACAACTTACAGGTGGACGACAACGATTGTCAGCTCCACAATGTCGTCCTTCAGGGCATTGAAAATGCCACGAACAATAATCACCAGCGGACTTTTTCTATAAAAAACGTTAACAATAAAATTGAAATAATCCTTTTTTTATATCATTCGTTCGCAAAACAGCGTTGGAAGTTTGTCAAAGTAAATCAAATAAAAGCAGCGTTTTTTTTTAAATATTTTTACATTAAAAAAGTTTTAACCAGATGTAGCTTTGATTGAAACTGTCCAAAAGATTAATTCTTTTAGAATTTTGAAATTCTTAAATCGAAAATTTTGGTGGTGTGATACTGTATTTCATGTACTTATTTTCCAATTACATATCTCACACAATTTGATATGTAAATGCCTAATCGACTTAAAAAAACTTTTATCTAAAATGTGCTTTTTATTTTAAAGCATGAATGCACTTTTTTCCTAATCTATAATTTCAAAAAAACATATTTTACCCCTGGAACACAGTTTCCATTAGTGTCACAAAATGGACGACCAATTGGACAATCCCCCGCATTTCTACAAGCCCCAACAAAGCTTGTGATTGAAAGAAGACAAAAAAGAACAATAAATAAGACTTTCATTTTCGATTTTAAAATCAAGTATAATTTTTTTTTGATGTTTTAAAAAATTTTTTATACCATTTTTTCAAGCACGAAACAGTTGTTTAAAATTTGTTTCTTAAAAGTTTTTAAAAACGTCTGAAACTCTTTTAAAAGCTTTCCCTCAAAATATTTTTCTACACTTTTTTGTGAGTGTCTCAAAAATATTTTCCATCACGTTTTTTTTGCTGTACTGTTTCGTTTTTAAAAAAAATAGTGACTAAATTTTTAATTAATGCGTCCTTTTAAGGAATCAATTATCTAATTTTTTCCCGAAGCATTTTTTGATACGTGGCATTTTTATAAACAGTAAACAATTGTTTTTTAGTTTTTTTACATTTTAAGGCCAAGGTTCTTTCTTAAATTTTTTAAAAAGTCAGCTCCTCTAAAGCAAAATCGGGTAAGATTTTTTTGAAGTGTAAAGATAAAAATAAATATTTTTCAAGGTCTTTGCTGAAAAAAGAAGGCTAAAAAATTTGAATACAGTCGAACCTCAATTTTAAGCCTTTCAAGGGGCCGTGAAAAAAAGGCGTAAAATCGAAGTCCGTTTACAGGGATTTGCATTTGGCGAATCGCAGAAGAAGGGTATAAAATCGAGGTAAACATAAAATCGAGATTCGACTGTATATTTTTGTTTTTGTTATATGTTCCTCTTCTATATAACCAAAAATATTATGTGGAAAAGAAATACAACAAAAATGCATTAACTTTTGCAGTTTCAAAAATCAAAGTACTTTGCTAAAAAATTGTTTATATGTTCAATTTAAAAAAATTTATAAAGTTCGTCGTAATCAGAGCATTTTATTGTTTTTTTTTTTTAAATTATTATTGAATTAAAAGCATATTGTTCTGTTTTAAAAATCCTTTATTTTACAGTGAAATACCTTTATGAATTTTTATAAAGATGTTTACTTAATTTTTTTTTGTCAACGCCAATAAAAATGCCAAAATATTCAAAAGAAAATATGCAAAATGTTGTTTTAAGCAATGTAAAACATTTTTGATATTATAAATGACACAAAAAAATGTGTTGATATTTCCAAACACAAACAAAAAACACTGCCTTTTATAAACACCTTTCGAATAAGACAAAATAAAACGGGCTGTGAAAATGAAAAAAAGGCAGAGTTTCGCGAAAGATCGTTTACGAAAGTTTAGAAAATATTTATGAAGAAGCTATAGCATTGAAAATAGATTTCTGCTAAACAATATTGTGTTATATCAAATTTAAAACATTTTAAATATTTTAATTTTCTTTCTCTTGAATAATTTTAATGTAAATATTAATTAAAGAAAAAGTGGTTAAGAATATAAAAAAAAATCCAGAAACTTCTCATCAGTATTTTGCCGTTGTTCATTTTTAAGACTTTAACTTCTACATTAGTTTTACTTGTCAAAAAGCTTTCTTTAGTTGTTAATAATTCATTGATTTTTTGGACAAAGCTTGGATACATCAAAGTCTTTTTTAATTTCAAAAATAGAACAAAAAATCACTGCATCATCAATTATAAGTTTGGAAAAACAAACAAAATCAACGGAACAAGAACTACAATTACAACCACACCCAAAACTTCTACAATTTCAGCAGCAACAATCATTGCATCATCATCAAAATTCGCCAGCAAATGGAAATGATAAAACTAAAACTCCTGCAACAACTTTAACACTATTGAATCAAATCAACAATTGATCCAAATTTTACAACAAATGTCGAAATCTTACCAGTTGAACCAACTCAAAAAATAACTGATAAAATATTATGAAATAATATAAACATATTTTATAAATTATGTTTGGCAAAATGACTTTTTGCACTAATTCAATGGAAAAATGAATAGAATTTTTGGATTACGGTAGCTTACTAAGTATACAATAAATTTGATATTTCAAAATTTGTTAATGAATTTTAGAAATAATTTTCTTTGGCTTTAAATAAATTTCCTAATTTGCGTCTAAAAAATTGAGTTTTTCACGAACGATTTTTAGGAAAGTTTTAAAATAGAGTTTTAGCAACGTTAAAAACGATAGATATTCTTTGGGGTACTAATTTTTAAAATGTCATTCTTTCGGATGTTTTCAAACGAACTCTTTATTTTGTCGATTATCATTTAATTGAATAATTTATTTAAAAAACATTTTTTATTAATAATGTGCAGAAAAAAGTACCGTAATCGAATATGTACCACAGTAGAGTGAAAATTGAAAAATTTGAATATTTTAATTATGCAAATTGCAATAATTTTTGCTAGTTGAAAATCATTGATGGAAGTTATTTATTGGAAAATTTACAAACAAAAAAATGCATTCTAATGTTTTTTGTGTTATTATTATTATTTTTTGGAATGTTATTTTTGTTTATGGATGTAATAATGTACCATTTCCTCGAAGTGGTTTGGAACCGATCAATAACCAAAGATATGGATTTTTATCAAGTGATACTGCTGTTATTGGACAAAAGGCATCATTATTTTGGATTAATCCTGACGATAGTCTTGAAATTAAAGTAGAAATTGAATCCATTGGAAATCATCAAACACAGTAAGTTTATTTTTTCACATAATAATAAATATAGTATGAATTTTAGCGTATTTTTTGGAAAAGGAGGTTCTAGTTGTAATTTACAGTCAGAAAACAAACTAACTAATGAATGCATATGTAATCCAAAGTACCTCAGTTATTACCCTGTTATTGCTTGGTCAGAAGAAGGTCCCGTTAAACTTAAAGTAAGAAATTTATCATTCCTTTTACAATATTTTTTTAAAAATCTTTTAGCTCAAACAAGGAACAAAATATTTAACTTTTTATCTTGAAACAAATAATGTTAAAACCGTAAATGCATGTCCAAACGCTGAGTAAGTTTATTTGAAAACATTTGTGTCCTTGAAATAATTCATTTTAGAGCACTTTTGGAAAAAATTCAAAGAACTCCGAGAACTTACTTGAATTTTCAAGAATATAAACCAAATACACATGGCAAAGGATGGATCGATCTTAAAAAAGAAGAAACTGTAATTTGGGCACCTGAATCAATTTTCGAACATTACATAAAAATAAGAGTAAGAATTGGGAAAAAATTAACAAAAACTGAAACGTAAGTTTTTGTACGATATTTTTGTTTTAAATTTATTTAAATTTTTAGAATTGGAATTGAAGTTAATGGACGAAAACCTCCAGGTACTTGTGAACAAAGACCAAATGAACTAAAGATTTCTTTGGAAAAAGATTTATGTCAACAATTTTTTGCTTTTTTTGGTTATGTTCGTTATGTTGTTAAAGTTGAAAACACTGATTTATTTGAATTCTCTGCAAGTTTTTACTTTGTGACACAATGGTTTAAAATATTTTTTTAGATAAAAGAAAGGCATGGACATCGTAATTACAAAAAGTTACCATTATTTTATCTTGAAGCAGAAGAAAATAGACCATTATTAGCTGCAGATAATTTACTAAATTATTATATGGAATATCCAGCACCGACAACTCCACCTCCAACTTCATCAAAACCAAGTACAACAATCGGAGATACATTAACTTCTTCTTTAATTTCAAGTTCAAATATTCCAACAACAATTTCAAAAAGTACTACAACATGTAATCCATTATCACCATCTTCATCAACAACAATTGCTCCAGTGATTCAAACAAGTACAACACCGATATCTTCAACAACTTTAAACGGAACATTTGCAAATGAAATTAAACTACCTGCAACTGCAGCAGCAACATCGATGCCATTAAAAGCTGCAACTTCTAAAAGTGATGAATCTGGTTTATCTTTGGAAATTTTAATTCCATTAATTATTGGTTGTTTATTAATGTAAGTTTGCTTTTTATTAACAAGGGAACCGTCAGACATGACTATAGCATTTTTGGAAGACAGGTATTTCATCGTATTCCCCATACATTCAAATCTATTCCTGCAAATTTTCAGCGGCCTATGGGCACTTTTTTATTTTTCATATATATATACTACAAATAGAGTTGATCTTCTGTTACTTGAAACTTCATATTTAAATTTTAAAGGTTTTTTGGACTTTTGGCTTTATAAATAATTCCGAATGATTTAAAATGCTTATTGGAATGTTTTCGAGACCAAAAAAGAAATCCGCGTTGAAAAATTTAAATATTAAGTTTTAAGTAGCAAGCGATCAACTTTATATAACGCTGTTTTTTTCAACTTCGAGGACCCCTGTCCATTTAGAACTTGCACCCCATTTAGATTGATTTTTAAG
>JAQIXH010000839.1:0-10855 GCA_034700145.1 Panagrolaimus detritophagus | reverse complement strand
TTGTTTAAAATTGTATAATAAAAATATCCATTTTCTTCTTTCCATGTAGAAGAATAGCCTTAAAAATAATGGATTTATTCAAGGGAAAACTCAACCAACAAAAAAAGCAAAATTCTTCACGGGAGCCACATTCAAAGAAAAAAAGGAAAATGAGCTGCGCGCAACCTGCAAAAAAAAGCCGCTGTTTTTAAGGCTTTTTTTCAAACAGTTGCTTTTTAATTGCAGCTTGCGTGCAACACAATTTTCTTTCGGATGTCTTACATTTTTCCAAATCATATTCACTAAATCTTGGTTCAACATAATTTCCATTTTCATCCATCGGATCTCTATATCCTTCATACATAACTGAAGTTTCATTTTTTGAAATTTCCCATCCAAGCCATTTTCCAACATTAAACATTGCAATCGAATAAAAATCAATACTTTTATTGTCAACCTTTTCTCCAACTTTATATATTTTCCATTTAATAATATTGAAAAACATACTATTACCATATTTTATAGTAGCTCCAGCTTCTTCAGTTTTATTTAATAAAGGTAAATTAAATTTTGCAGAAATAAAACTTATATTAAATACTTTTTCGTTTTTGTAAACATCATAATCGTAATCAGCAAATGAAAGCTCTTTAAATTTAAAGGTATGACTGTTAAATGCAATTACTTTATAGGCATTAAAAGCTTTTTTCATTGTTTCTCTGAAAAAAAAATTCAGTTTCTATTGGTAACGAAAATTATAGATTTTTAGTTTAAAAGTTTCATAAACTTTTTTTTAAGTTAAATTTTTACAGCTGTAAATTTTATAAAACTTACCGTACTTCAGTCATCGTCAAAGTTGGGGGGTTGTTTAAAATTACATAATAAATTGTATAATATTTTACCCAATTTGAAGAATTACCTAAAAAAGGTTTTTGAAATTTTAGTTTTTTAAGTAATTATCAAAAAAAATCATTCAAAAATTATAAAAATTTACTTTGCTTTTTCATGAAACTTTCATCACTTTCAGCTGCGGTTGTTTCAACAAAAATGATATTTAACGAAAATAAAAACAATACACAAAGAATATATTTTGTTTCCATATTTTTCTTAGTAGAAACAGGAACTTTTTTACTACTTAAAAAAATCTTGTAAAAAATTTCAAATTTTCGCACAAATAAGCTTGTAAAAATGTCTTGTTTTAAGTATTTCGGTTCACACAAACTTTTTCAAATGACAAATAACTTAAAAGCTAACACTTTTAAAACATTATTTTATTTACATTTTATCAAAAAATAAACAAAGCAGTTTGAAAATGTTTGATTTAAACCAGAAAATTTACAAAGAATTTTTCAACTGGTAAATATTCAAACGCTAAATTTTAAGAAGTCACAAAGAATTACAGAAAGGTTTTAACATTGTGGAAGTTATAAAATTTTAAATATAATTTATTTTTCAGAACTTTTTCGAGGTAAACGTAAAACATTACAAATTTTACAGTAAGACTGAAATTTGGTTTATTTTTTATGTTTTTCTAACATGATGCACCTACATTAATGAAGTGTTTCAATGTAAAACATTGCTTCATCTGAATTAATAACATAACTATAGATCAGAGAGACAACTGGAACATCATGAAATGCAACAGAGTCGCCAGTTTTATTTAAAAGGGTGGGTCGGGTGGGAGCAATGAGCGGTTGTGTTTTGTGAATGAAAAAAAATGAGGGGGCACAAAGTAAAGAAGTACCAAACGGTTTGCTTTGTAAGTTCATTAAACGGTTATTAATTTGTTTATAAAAGTATGCAACAATTTTTAGCAAAGATACTTTTGACATTATTACAACCAATACAGTTAAAAAACTCTTTGAAATTTCACATTTTTTATTGCTTGATGAAATCATTTTATCAAATCTTCCTGAGGCTTTTGATATTATCGAATATTTTTCTTATATTAAGGTAAATGCTTTTACAAATAATTAAATTATATTTACTTACAATACTTAATTTTAGAAAAGCAAACATACAAAATGTTCTTTTTCCTTTTCAAATTCTCTTTCTGAAGCATACAAAAATAGCGTCGAAAAAATTGTTGATGAAATCCTCGAAAATGAAAATCACGATTATAGCCCACCACTTATTAATTTTCATGGTCTTAATCGTGAATACGAAAAATTGTTTCCCCTTCCTCATTACAATTTCATCTTCTTTTAATGCTTTTTTTTAAAATAAAATTTTAAAAGGTTTAAAACGGAATTATACGACTTATACACAAAAAATTACTTGCAAACGCTTTTAAAGTATTTATCAGAAGTCAATTATTTCCTCTAAATCCAAATCCATTTAAAAATGGACAACGACCTACAATTTAGAAAATTGTAGGATGCCAAATTATTTTGTTTTGCTGTCAATCATTCACATCAGTTTTTGACCGATGAATTTTTAAAAATTTTTGTTCCATTTATTTTCCATCGGTAAATTCTTATCATTGTTTTTTGAGAGACTTTAACAATCCCCTTAGACAAAAGCTTTGGGCAATTTGCACTTTCAAAGGTGTTAAAAAATCCTTTTGCAAAAATTAGATTAGTACTCGCCATTTTAATAGATTCATTTTGTCAAAAAATCTTTTAGTGTTTTGTTTGAGTTTTAGAAATTTGCAAAACATTTTCTTTGCTTTCTTATTTTAATCATTTTTCATATTTTCTTCGGTCGTTGAACTCGTATTAAAAGAAGAGTTTTGTCCGATTCATTGTCTCCAACTTAAAGTTCCGGTTAACAATGTCTTCGCCTGAACAAACAACTGAAAACTTGAATACCATTTCTTTTAATCAATCCGTTTATCGCCGTCAAAATTGGCCGTTTCAAAATTATTTTATTAATTATATTACAAAAAATCCTTCCAATCCAAAAACATGGGAAAAATTAATTCAGTGTTGCAAACATTTTTTTACTCAAAATCCAATATTGGTTGTTGAACGCTATTATTTTGGTACGAAAGAGAAAGCTTATTTAAATACATTTAAAAACTCTTTTGATGTTGCAAGTATGTCAGGAAAGCTCTGGATCACTGAAAAAATCGAGATCCTTCCCAAAACACCGTACAAGCTTTTGTCGTTAATTGTTCCTCAAATTTACCAAGCGGATATTAAATTCTTACGAATTTTTCATCAAATTATTTCATGGAATTAATTTTTATTTCTTTCTTTAAATGTTGAAGAAATTAATTTATACCATATAACATTAAAATATGAAAATGGCACATTTGTTCAATTGGAACAAATCGTTAAAAGCCTTCCAAAGATTAAAAATTTCTATTTGTAAGTTTTTTCTTTGAAAATAGTAAATGTGTTATTTATTATATTTTATGCTTTAGTAATATGTTTATATCCTCCTACGTTAATAAAAACACAATCAATGAACTTTTGAAAGTTCCACATTTTTCAAAAATTGATAGCTTCATTTTGTTTTACGTTCCAGAAACATTTGATATTGATCAATTTTTAAAGTATATTAAGGTAGTTTTATTATTACTTTTGTATTATTGAAAAAATTTTCATTTCTTTTTTTCAGAAAAATAATTGTACCAAATTTGCATTAACTTATGATAATTCAATTTCTGAAGCTTTTAAAGACCGCCTCGAAGTAATTATTGATGAAATTATTGAAACAAAAAACTTTAATTATAAAATTCCATTTATCAGCTATATGGAGATCGCCCATGATAAATGGAAAAAAATGTGTTTAACTTTTGAACAA
Organism: Panagrolaimus detritophagus; assembly: GCA_034700145.1. NCBI lineage: Eukaryota > Metazoa > Nematoda > Chromadorea > Rhabditida > Panagrolaimidae > Panagrolaimus > Panagrolaimus detritophagus. The sequence continues at coordinate 7,129 of JAQIXH010000839.1, read as the reverse complement.
AATTAAATTTTGGGTTGACATTTTATGCATCTTTTTTGTCTTTTTACAATTTCTCTATGAAATAAAATTGATTTCAAAAAACAAAATTAAAAAAACTGACGCTTTTTAAATGAATGGGAACACTGGTGTCGCACATTGCTGCGCACGTTTCTAGTTAAATGTTAACAAAAAAACAAGAAAAAAACGTGGTATTTAAAAAATGCATTTTTCACGACAATGTCCATTAATCAACAGCAACTTCATCAAAAATATTAAAAATTTTTCATTGTTATTTTAAATTTATTGCAAATATTTATTTTTTTTAAAAAGGAACTAAATGTTTCATCGAATTTTTTGATCATTCAAATTACTATGAAATGTTTGTTTTCCAAAAAGGATTGCTGTCAGTTCCAAAACTGGTTTCAATGCACTTTGACACGTTTTTAGTCACACATTTGATTTTATCATTTGTCAATTTTTGTACATTTTTTGATATTGCTCCAAAATAGCCAACGTTGATTGTTTGAAAGCGTTTTTTGTGCATTGATATTTTGTTAAAAAATTTTATAAACAATATTTTTTGCGAAAAATAATAATGGGCTTCAATATATTATATTTGCATTTGGTCAGATATGGGATTTATCTAATTTTATGGCATATTTTTGAGTGCTGCAAAAATGTTTACCGCACTTTTAAAGGAAGTTCCAAAAATGCAGCCAAACAAGCGAGAGTCCATAAAATTTTGTTTCGATTTCAACGAATGCCTGCCGAAATTGCAAGACGTGAAGATTTTGTTACCGCTGATGATGGATTTATTTCTGTTGAAGTTTTAACAGGCCCAAATTGGAGTGTTTATTCTTTGGACAAGGTAAGCGTTTTTTAATAACGAAATTAGTGACATAACTTTTTTTTGTCACAAAATCAAAAATCAATGGATTTGTTTGTGCCACATTCAAGCAACAAAAAAAGCTAAATTATGTTAAAAAAATTTAGAAAGGTGCATTATTTGTTGAAATGCCGAAGCCGATATCTTCTTATTCGATCGAAAAATGCCCATTTATTTATCCTCATCTTTTTGAAGATTCTATTCGAGTTGCTGAAATTGATCTAAAAACATATTTCAAATTTGGTGATGAACTTGAAAGCGATTATAAACCTCCAAAATGCCTTTTCTTTACGAATACTGCTCGATCGGCAAGTACTCTCTTTGGATCAATGCTTCAACACGAAGGTCATTCCACAGTTATCAGTGAACATCCTGCATTATCCACAATTGCAATTAAATTCTGCCAAGGTTATTTGAGCGAAAAAGTAATTTTTTAAAATGTGCAATAATGCAGTTCAAATTCTTCAAGGGACTGCCGAAAACAGCCAACACAAAACATCTTATGTATTACGTTCTAAAAATAAAAATCTTTTAGAATGTTCAAACACAAAAATTTTAAAATTTCGATTATTTTTTTTGGGGAAATTTAATTTCAAAAAATGAAGATTTTAAAGAGTTTATGAATTCCTAATAAGTTTATATTTGGAAAATTTTTATGTCCGTAAAAAATGGAAAAACTTTTGCTCTGTCTTTGGCACTCCCTTTAAAGCTAACATTTTTTGCAATTAATTTTAGGATGTTGCCGAACTCTTAAATCCAACAATAAAACTTCTTCGAAAAAATTTTCCCGCCGATCATTTATTGGTGTTTAAAACTCGAGCAACGGAAACTTTTCTTGTGCCATTTTTGGCGAAACAATTTCCAGAAATGCAACACATTTTTATGTTCCGTAAAAATGGCCTTGAATCTGTTGAAAGAATGATGTCGCGGGGCGGCTCAGTTTTTTTGTTTATTTGTCACATTTATTTTTATTTTCCAAAATTTACAACGTTTTTTGTTTCTCTAATTTGGGAAACTTTTCGCGAACTGAAACCCAAAAGCCACAAGGAAGTAGCAATGATCGTTTATGCGGAGCCGTATTCTAATTACAAGAAAAATATGGATTTGTATGATTTTCCTGTTGTTTGGCAGGATGAATTAATTGCAACACCGGAGAAGGTTTTGGCACCCATTTTTGATAAGGTAGGTCAGCTGTAATTTTGGTTTTCTGGGCGGTTCAAGAAATTTTTTGGTTTTTGATTTGCAAATTTTTTTGTTGAAAATGAATGAAAACAGATTTTTAAACATTTTAAAACATTTTGTTCTCGAAAAATTACAACTTTTGGGGCGACACCGAGCTGAATTTAAAACAGTCTTTTAAAGAAACAAAACAGTAAAACAGTTTAAACACAAATATGCAACTTTTTTCGTTAATTTCCAACAAAAATTGCCAGCCAAAAGCAAACCAAAAAATATACTTGAACCGATTTCTCAAATGCTAAATCAAGATTTCTAATTACAAACTTTAATCAAAAGAACTTTCCAATTACAGTATCCAAATTTTAGCTAGGTATTCCTGCTTCATGCATTCCATCAGCCCTTGACCGAATGAATTATGATTCACAAGATGGCACATATTTAAGTCAAAAACTTCTGAAAGCAATTTCTACAACTGAAATTACCCCAGAATTAAAAGAAAAGATTTTAGCTTATGCAAAACATTTTCAAATGGAATCCAGCGTTCTTGGATTTGGCGATTATTAAATTCTAAATAATATATGAAAAAATTAATTCCGATACAAATTAATGTGCTTCTTTTTATTTCAACATTAACTTAACTATTATGAATAGAATACTTTTATCCCAAACACATTTCGACACTTTACGACAAGTTTAAAACAAAACACGAATAAAAAATTTATTTGTGTTGGGTAGTTTTCTCCTTGTACTGCAATGTTTTTTTCGTACAATTAACTGCAATATAAATTGCAAAATCATATTCCTGGGAATCGGGGTGGGTTTGAAAACATTTGGAATTCAATAATATATGTAAAATAACATTCTCAAAAAACATCAGTAACTGAATTGAGACCGAATTGAAACAGAACGTCTTCACCAAAAGGACTTGATTTATGCACGCTGTAGAGGATGCTGTTCTCCACCCGATATAATATCAACCCCGTGCTTCTGATCTAGTTAAGAAGATCTGACTTTTCTTTGGAGATACAAATACACAACTTTAAAGGATGAATGCTTCGGCTACAGTATACTAGCGTGTACAGGAGTAATTTTGCAGCTCTATGTTTTTTATGAGTCAAAAAACATAAAGCTAGAGTCACATGATTGTGAGTCGTTGGTAAAAAATGATAAGAGTTTATCTTTAGAAATGAACAACAAACTTTTCATTTTTCATTGTGAGAGCGACAAGAAAAGCTTGATTTTTTTCCTTGTATTGATCTGTTTTAAATACAACACACATGTTTTATTTTTCAAGAATTATTAATTTCAGAAAAACATGTCGAGCGTCAACCTTAAAAGAAAAGCTGATGAAAATATTACTGGACCAGGCCCGAAAAAAGAAAGAAAATTGCCAACTTCACCTCCGCAGTCAGATTTTCCATTTGATATTTTAGAATGGATGAAGAAAAATGCAAAGCCGAAAATGGCGCTGAAATTGATGCAAATTTGCAAATATTTTCAACACTCAAAATTTCCGTTTTTTGTTGTTAAAAATTTACTTGGAAACAAAGGGGTATGGAAATATAAAAAAAGATTGGATAAAGTTTGGCATGTGATAGATTTAAAAAATCTGCCATTGAGATTATGGATAACTCAAACACTTCGATTGTGGGGTAACAACGATTTGACGACATTGCTTCCAAAACTTGCATGTTGTGATATCAAAGAGTTGATTCTCTGGAGTCAAAGTGATATAACTATTCAAAAATTTACAGCATTAACTGCAGCTGATTCTGTTACAACATTGAAATTGTATAACACAATTATAAAAAACGAAAATGGTGCAGCTGTTTCGCTTGAAAACATTTTTCAATGTCTTCCAAATCTTGTTGATTTAGAACTGTATGTTTATTACTGAGTTTAAAATGTTTTTCGGATGCAAAACTATAAAAATTTATTGTATGAGGTCTTTCCAAAAGTTTTTTCACGGGATAAACACAACGTTATGCTGTAAAAAACGCAGAAATTTTATGAAAAATTTGGTAGATAAAACTGTTTTTTTAGCTGCACCAACGCCAACGTCATTTTTTCACACGAAGACGCGTCGAGAAAATTGCCACCAAAATTAAAATCTTTCGAATCTTCGTACGTCAAAAATGTTTCTAAAATAGAAGAGATGTTTAAATTTATCAAAGTAAATTTTTTGTTTTTAAATGTGATGTAACGTGTTAGAATTTTAGATAAATCAACAAATAGAATTCAAAGTTTATATTAGGAAAACTACCCGTTCCATGGAAAGATACCAGATTCTTACAGATGACCTTATTGAAAACTGGTCACCTGAATATGATCCCCCAGATATCAATTTTTTGGGGCAAACAGATGAATCCAAGGAAAAATTAGCAGAACTAAAAGAGTTGCATCTCCAGTTCGAAGCAGCAAATCCATTTCGAAAGCTCATTTTTTGCAAACAATCGATATGTTACCCAAAATTTTTTGGACAATAATCGAATGTCGATAACATGTCTTTGTATAATTCATTATTGAGAAAACATCGTGTTCAACGTATCTTGAAAATTTTAATTATAAACATAGTTTTTTTTAATTTTGATTTTTCAAATGATATGGGGTATTTTATAAGATGCTAAATGTAGAAACAAATTTTAAATATTTCGTCATAGACGATAATCATATTATAGTGGATACTTCTTTGTCAGTTATTTCAGCCCTTCATAATATCTTTTTCTACCGTACCTTTCTCCCTCTGATAAAGTATAGAAATAAAAATATTTAAAAAATGGTACAAGTTTTATAGTTTACAAACAATTTGCGCGGCGAATTGTCAGTATTTTGTTAAATAAAAACTTTATTTTTGACTACATATAAAAAAACGATTCGTTATTACAACAAAAAAAATGTGTAACACGTTTAAAAAGACATGTATGCTGTTTTAAGGTTTTGCTGAATAACAAAAAAAATTTTAAAATAGAACAAACTTGTTCATAAAAGTTTCTGGGATAAATAATTCAAAAAACTGGACTAAAGAAAATCCACAGCCGAAGAGATGATCATATACTTTCATCCCATTAAAAATCTATAAATTTTGCTTTGCGTTCTGCACTGATCTATTGATTTTCAAAACTGAGGCAAAATCGAATTTGTTTGCTTTTGATACAACACCGTAAAGGATTCCGGTAATGACCAATTTTGACGTGAGAAAAACAAATTCATAAATTTTTTTGAAATCATTATTGCCTCTTTTGTTTTACGCTTGCGATGGAGCATTTTTAAAAAATAGTCTGAAGTTGAAGTTGACATTTTTTATAATAATAATTCTGGAAGTTGGAATATTTTATCTTCAAGCTGAAAATATAATTTATAAGAAAAACAAAAGTAATAAAAATTAACTTCAATTGAAAAAAATATTTTACAATTATGTTTATTGTAAGAAAAAAGCAACAAAACTATGAACCGCGTTTATTTTTCAAATAAAAAAATCAACAAAAAATTTGCAAAAAATTCTCGACAAAAATTAAATTTAACTTTTTGTTTTTGTTGATTTTTTGTTAAAAGTGTGAGAGTATATCCCTTTTTTGAACAAAGGAAAATAATTTTTTTGTTTGGGGTAATGATTGATGTTAATAAATTTTAAGTGATTTTAATTTTGAAGCAAAACAAGGCAATTACATTTTCTTATTTACAAAAGATTTAAAAGTTCCAATTTTTTTTATTATACATGTGTTTTTTTTTCATTAAGCATTTTTGGGCGAAATTTTGACAAAAAACTGTATATTTTTTAAGACGTCAAAAAAACATTGTTTTTCGCCAAAAAAAAGAACACACGAATCTTATCAGTTTCCGATTATTTCTTTTTTGTTCATTTAAGACCTCTCTTTTTTCTTTTCTTTTTTTGGTTATAAAAAGTCAATAGTCTTGTGCTTTTTTTGCTTTGTATTTTTTTTGCACACTGTTTTTTTTATTATTCATTTTTATTTGTTGCTTTAAATAAATTCTTTAATGCAGAATTCTGAGGTAAATTTTTGAAAGCACTATTTTTTACTTTTCAAAACCCTAATTTTTTACAATTAAGATATCTGCTGATCCCCGTGATCATGAAAAGCCTCCATTATGTTCAATTGAATCAGATGAAAATATTCATTCTTTTCATTCAACATCATTTCGGCCAACCGATTCAATTGCAAAATTTACGTATAAAAATAAAACGTATCGAGCTTTAGCAAAAAGTGTTACGCCCTCGGAACTTGCAAAACGTTTTAAGATTAAAGTTGATGGAATTCGAGTAATTCATGGAAATCGTGAATATAAAGTTATCCAAGATAAAGATATCTTTTCTCCATTGCTTGCACCAGCTTCATATGAAATTGTTTATGATTCAAAAGTAAGTTTTTATGTAATTGTGTTTTTGCAGTTTTTCATTTTTGGAAAAAAAGAACGGTAATGAGCAAAAAACTAAGGTTGAAATTTTTACTTTCACCATTTTTTTATAAAAAAGAACAGCTTCATTGGAAATTTGAGTAATTAAATTTTTATGGAGTAAAAGTAATACTTTTTCAAAAAAGCCGCTAAATTTTTTATATCAAATTATTGCATCGAAGATAATTAAGGGGAGCAACTAGGTTAACCACGATAATAACGGATGACGAAATTGCAGAATTTTCACTCTCAACGCGAAAAAAAAAATTTTTTTTTACTGAAATTATTTTTTTAAAGAGTTTTTTTATGCTGTTCTAAATATTTGATTGCTTTGAAAAATTTTGCGTTGAATATTAGTGTCAAAAAACTTCAAAATTTGTTTCAAAAAATTTTTTAATTCCCCACCATTGAAAATTGATTCATTGCAAATTCAATTTGTTTCAAATTGAATGAATATGACCAAATTTATTTAAACACCACTAAAAAAAGGAAACAAAAAAAATACGCACACTAATTTGCAATGATTCATTTGCCCCATTTTTTATCGTCCAAATTTTTTTCTGATAACACTTTTCTTTTCTTTTTCCCTCCGCATTTTTTTTATAGGAACACATTGCAAATATTATTGAAATAAAGCCAGAATTAAACAAGCACCAAAACAGCAGCAGCAGC
>JAQIXH010000838.1:0-10856 GCA_034700145.1 Panagrolaimus detritophagus | reverse complement strand
TACTCATCGCCTGCTTGGGTTTATTTTCTGACCATTTTCTGTTGTAGTCGCTCGCCTTCTGTATCCAATAACTTTTCAGAAAGGGGATAAAAAAAAATTCTGCCTCTGCCATTTTATAGAGAATATCCGAAAGTACATTTTTGTATCAACGGTTTTAGTAAAAGCGAAATTTTTTTTTTTCGATGACGGTCCCTATTCTAAATAACAAATTTTTTTAAAAAAATATTGATATTAAGAAGACTCAATTAATTTGACGATAATTGCAAATTTGAAGAACATAACATACATTCAACAGTTTTGTGATAATTAAAAAATACACGAACTTTTTTGAATCTTTCCTGTGTTTTTTCTCCAAAAAACTTTATTTTTCTTTTTTATGTCAAATTAATGATTTTGTAATCTTTACAAAAACGCAGGCGTATTTTTTCATTTTCCATTACTATGAAATAAAAACAATACATGCAAGAAATAATTTCGTATTTTTGTTTTATCGAGTTTTTATTTAAAATGAGTTTTGAGATATAAAAAACTAATATGTTTTTTAAGTTTTTGTTTTCAACAAATGCATCGCAAAAGACGATAGTTATAGTTTTAAAATGTTTTTTTGGTTCTTACAAAATAAGTTAAATATTTCCTTTGAATTTTTTATTTCAGTTTTTGATTATTAAAAAGATTCGACAAAGTATATAAATGGGATATTTATTCTCGTTTCTTGATTAAAACATGCGACACTGCTGTTCTTAAAAACTGTATAAAACATAAATAAAAAGATTACAAATAACTTGTTTCACAAAATTTGAAAGATTTTTAAGTAACTCCAAAATAAAATCCCCCATAGACATTTTAAAATTAGATTTTTATTAAACATTACTGAAAAGGGATATATATACTTACAACAGTTAATTAAAATATAACAATCTTTTAATAATGGATCGCAGAGATCATAATTATCCGAAAATTTTGCATTTACATTCAAACAATAAAGGTATATTTTTATTTCACGTTTTATTCGTTTTACAAAACAAAAATACGTATAAAATAAATAAAATATTCAAAAAGTAGATTTCAGCGCATAAAAAAATTTCATATAAAAATGTCTTTTTGTTGCGGCTGCTTTTTTTAAATACGACAGGAAAATAAATTTGTTTCAGAGCGCAATATTTCAAAATTTCTCCAAACCAATGTCAGAAAAAGATCAATGACTTAAAAATCGACAAATTTATTTGTAAAACAGATTGTTTTCACAAATTTTTTCTTTATTATCGAACGTTCGCATTTTATTTTCTTTATTTACAAATGTCAGGTGCTGAAAACAAGCTTTTTTTAATATTTGAAACGATTTATTGCGTCTCTTCCAAAAAACAATGTAATTTTTTTGATAAAAAAATGTCCCTGCAAAAGCAGCAAACAAAAGCAAAAAAAGAAGTGAATCATTTATTTTGTCTTTGAATATTTTGTTTGTTTTGTAAATGAAAAAATTGTGTTATTTTCAAAAGGTGGCAGTTTTTTATTTCTTTCGAAATAACGAACAAAAGCGAAATTGTTTACATTTATTGAAAACGAAAAGTTGTGAACATTTTTCAAAAAGATTTTTGCAAATGCACCGCAAAAGAAGAAAGTTTTATGTTTTCTACGTTTTTTGGTTTTCACAAAATAAGTTAAATATTTTCTTCGAATTTTTTATTTCAACTTTTGATTTTTAAATGAAATTCGACAAGGTATACAATGGGATATTTATTTCCGTTTCTTGACTGAAAGATGCAACACTGCTTTTCTTAAACACAGTATAAAATTTAAATAAAAAGACTGCAAATAATTTGTTTCACAAAATTTAAAAGATCCAGCACATGCTCCTCGTGGTAACGAATTGGGAGTACTGTAAATCTTTTGCTTCCCTTCTTCTTCCATTATGAGATTTTTTTTATTAATTAACGTCATTTCACGAGATAAGTTTATCCCTGAAATGACCGTTTACAAAAACATTTACAAAATATTCAAAAAAGGATTTTTTTCATCGAAAAAAAAAAGAAAGTGCAATCGGCTCCGTTTGCTTTTTTTGTGTTTAAAAAAATGAATCAATAAAGAAAAAGAAACAAACATTGTCTCTTTTTTGTGTCCACCCACATATCGAATTCCGTTTTTTAAAGGAAGGTCAAATGTGTGTTCCTTTTTTTGTGTCATGCAAGCGGCAATAGTACTTGAGAAAACAGCATTTTAGATATTTAAAGACAACCATTCAAAAAAGAAAGAAAAAAAAGGAAGAGAGCAGTGTTGGCAGCTTTTCGGTCTACAGCCCAGTTTTTCACCCTTTTTCTGAAAAAAAAAGAAAGTCAGTTTATTAAAAATACACAAAAAAAACAATTATTTAATTACAAAAAGCAAATTTTAATTTCGTATTAAAATCAAATAAAAGATGATTCTCTTGCAGTATGCTATAAAAGTGTTTAAATTTGTTTATTTGTGAAATTTATTTTTGGTTAAAAAATCGTTATTTAATTTTTCTTTTTTTTGCTGCTATTTTGTGGATTTTGCTTCCAGTAATTAAATTTGTTGATAACCAGTTTTGGAATAGATTCCTTTGGTTGATATAAGACACAATGAAGAAATGGATATTGCCAACATGATCGAAGAGGCTTACTTTCAGATATTGGAAGAAAACCTTCGGCTTTACATTTCAAACAATTACCAAAAGAACCAGGGCTTGGAAATGGAGTGACTGCAAGTGTTTGTGCATATGATGGGAGTGGTGCTTGTGCAACGGGTTGAAATGGACGTGCTTTTGGTTGAGCAACCGGTTTTTCATTGGTGATCTGTGGATTCTTTGTGAAAATTAATTCCACTTGTTTCACTTGGACAATACACTTTTCAACTTCATTAAAGGTTTTTTCATTTTTTTTGTTTGTAAAAAAAGTGTAAAAAATTCAAAGAAAATAAGCTTTTTTAGCAAGTACAAAAAATTTGAAACTGCATTGATCTCGTTTTTCTATGTGTTAAAAAAATGAATCAATAAAAAATTTTTAATGTTGGGGTCTGTGACGAGAGGACCCATCACTGTTAACTGTGCGACCGCGGTTTCCACGACGTGATTGTTTGCGAGGTTGTTTAATAAACTTTTCCAGATCAGGTCCAGGACGGGCTGTCATTTCACGATAAAGCCCAGCCCCAAGCACATGATCTTTTTCCAAATGTATTAAATATTCAAACAAAATGATTCATTTCTATAATAAAAAAAAGTGCGATGGAAATGTTTTCCTTTTTTCGTTAAAAAACTGAATCAATAAAAATAAAAAAAAAACAAGGTATGAGAGCCACAAACTTGCGAACAGGACGAACCTTTTCAATGCATCTGATTTTTTGTGTCTTTCAAGCAAAGGATGTATTTATGAAAAAAACAATTTCTGCAGCAATGTTGAAAAAAAAGTAAAACCAACGATGATATGTTTTTCTTTGTAAAAAAGAAGAGAAAATATGCATTTTTTATGCACAATTTATTTTGGAATGTATTCGAAAGATTAAAAATGATAAAAAAGAAAGCTTTTGACCTGGTGTTGTTTAATCTCCTGGGGAATCAAAAAAGTGGGAGCTTTTCCTGTTAGGTCTCCCGCAAATCTCACAAAATCTCCCGAGTTTTCAAAAAAGGTATTTGGAAAACTGGGCTGTAGACTGGAAGGCTGCCAACACTGCTCTCTTCCTCTTTTTTCTTTCTTTTTTCAATGGTTGTTCTTGAATATCTAAAATGCGTTTTTCTCAAAAAAATATTAATGAAATTGTCGTGGCGAATCAACGTGGTTGAGTAACAATTTCGACACTAGGAAAAAAATTATTTACATTTGATAGAGTACAAACATAGCCTATTTCAATTTTCCAGAACGATAAAGTTTTGTTAATCTTTCGAATTCTTCTTTTAATTTTTGTGTTTGTCCTTCAAAATTAATATAAGGTGATTGATGATACGGTGGCGCTTCTTCTGCCATCAATAAAATCACGAACAACTTCGTAGCTGACATATCCTTCATTGAATAAAACATTTGATTTCTTTAAAGCACTTTTGACAAAATCTTCAAGATCACGATGTTTAATTGCTTGACTTAGCAGTTTTTTTTGAGTAAAATGTATTAAATATTCAAATAAAATGATTCATTTCTATAATAAAAAAAGTGCGATGGAAATGTTTTCCTTTTTTCGTTAAAAAACTGGATTAAAAAAAATAAAAAAACAGACAGGGTATGAGAGCCACAAACTTGCGAACAGGACGAACCTTTTCAATGCATCTGGTTTGTTGTGTGTTTCAGAAAAGGATGCAGTTTTTCATTTAAGAATAACAACTGCAGCAGCAATGTTGAAAAAAAAAGATTGCATGACTTAGTCGACCTTTTTTTTTGGCACTTTTTAGTTGAGTGCAAAAAGCAACCTTTAGAGGAAATTCTTTTTTTTCTAAAGAAAGAAGAAAAAAAGGAAAAGCTTAAAATTTTTCAAAGTAAAGCAAAATATAATACTAAAAGTTAAAAAGTTAATTTGAAAACTTAAACAATAATAAATGCAAATAATTTCTAAAAATTAAAACAATGAATAACAAGTGCAACTTTTTTTAAAAAATAACAAATTATAAAAATAGACAGAATTTTTAATTATTTTTTTATTAATATAAATGAAATGTTTGCAATTTTGTTGCACTTTTTTATCGTCTCTATGCTGAACATCAAGCATACAAATACGACACCTGATTATGATGATGAAGCAGTTATTCAAGCCGTTGAAATGCCACTTCCAATTATTCCTCCAGTTCGTCCTCAACTTCAAAACCAAAATCATAATTTTGTCAATCCAAATTTATCCCAAAATCCTTTCAATGAAGCACAACAGCAATAAATTTTTATGAATCAACAAATGCAAATGTTAATGCTTCAGCAACAACAAGAACAAGCTTATCAACAACAAATGGCTTATTTCCAATGGCAACAGATGATGGCACGAAACAGATTCCGATTTCCTTAAGCTTTTTTATTTATTTGTACTAAAAAACAATTTAAAAAAATATAAATATGTAACATAGTTTGCAAAAATGTTACTGTAACTTTAATCCACACACCGCTTTTATATAATAGTTTTATTTAATGTTCGGTAAATTTTTTTTCTTTCTTTTTTTACTGATTTATCCTAAGCAGGAAAAACAAAAATAATTGTTCTCAAGAATGTATTGATTTTGAATTTTAACGAGGGTATTGCATTTCTAATGAAAGTTATATAAAAATAAAACACAAATAATTTGTTTTTTTTTCCTAAAAAATCAGCAAAACTCTTTAAAAAAACTGCAGTTGTAGTCTTTTAAACTTGTGAAAAAAAAGGAGAACTGCATTTTTGCAGAAACATTGAAAAGTAAAACAAAAACAAAGTACACTTTTTTGACGATCTTTAAAAGTTTATGATTACCGTCTAAATCTTCTCGGTATTATGAAAATCATCAAAGGAACATATTTCAACCCTTGCGAAATCTTTATAATTAATACATTGTAACCGTACACAAATTTTATAACTTAAATTTATTATTTTGTTATATAAAATAGGAATGGTTTTTTAATTTATGAAAAAGTGTAATATTTACAAACTAAATAGGTTACAAAAAATTATAAAATTTCATAATCTTTGTACAAAAGCAAACAATATAGTATTGAAAAAATATCTATTAATAAACATCAAAATATGTATTGTAAAATATTATAAGCATCAAATGGTTTAAATTTTTATCGGCCTTTCTAAAAAATAAACTTATTTAAAATATGTATTTTATAATTTTTAAAAACAAATACCGGAGAGAAACCACCTGTGTCAGGACTTCCCATACTACCGGGAATATTTTTTGTATTCTGTTTTGCAAACTCTTTTGCATAATTATTTTGTGCATTTTTGGAAGCAACATTTTCAGCTGCCATATTTTGCATTTCTTGTAACTTTTCTTTTGTGTGTAATTTAGATTCTGGAATATTAATATTTCCTGAATTTTGACCTGTTACAGTTTTGGCGGCGTTTGTTACAGTTTCTTTTACGTTTTTTAAAGTTTCTTTTGTATTTTCAACGAGATTCTGGGCACCCTAGAATAATCATACATTAAAAAAACACATTAAAGGAGGCGGACGTTTTGATCCAGTTTTGAAATCTTGGATATTCGTGATTTTCAGGCAAACTGAGAGTCTTGGAACGAAAATGCATCTTATTTGATAAAAAAATTTAAATAAGGGTAATTTCGTTTCAAGACTCTCAATTTGCCTGAAAATCACGAATATCCAAGATTTCAAAACTGGATCAAAACGTCCGCCTCCTTTAATAATAAAACAATTACATACTTCCACAGCTTGGTCAATTATAGTTTTATCTTTCAAAGTAACCGCGGAAGCACTGAATAAACGGAAATGACTTTGAGTGTTAACTAAATTTATCTATTTTTAACTGCATCAACAAAAACACAGCAAGTAATAAACTAACCCTGTTTTAAAGCAATTACAAAACCATTGCTAACAAATGATGGAGAACGAGAAAACATTTTAGTTTACAAAAATCAGGAAATCTTAATAAATTTAAACGCAAACAATCAATAAAAAAACCAAAGTTTCACTTTTATTGAAAATAAAAAAAGGTAATAAAAATCGCAAAAACAACTTCTTTTTTTTCTTTTTGCATTTTTTTCATTGAAAAACGTGTGTTGTTGTTTCTATTTTTTTGCACGTGGACATTTGCATGAGCGAAAAGAATGTGCTTTTGAGCACTAACAAAACAACAACAATTTATTGTTTTGTTTTTTTAAACTTAACAATCAAGAGAATAAAAATTTGTTTTTTTGCAAAATTGTTTAAAATAATAGTTTTTCGTTTATTCAACTATAATAAAACGTAATTATTTAAGTTAATTAATATTTATATATTTTAAAGAAGGAAACGGGTCAAAAGAATACAAAAACAGAAAATACAAATATAAAAAAAAGTTACTTAACAATTTTAACTGATAAACATAAACAATTAAGAATAATAATTTTGAATTTCATTATTCATCAGATATTGTTTGAACAGCAAATAATTAAAAACATATTTTTTTCAATTACTTGAAACACAATCATCTTTAATCCAGCTTATGAATCAAAATTGATTGCAATATTTTGTTTTATTTCAAGGTATCATTTTATAAGAGCTTTATTAAAAAGTTTATTCAAAATATGCCATTTTAATGTTTAAAAAAAGACTAAACAAGTGTATGCTAAGAAGTAAAATCTGTAAAGATCAGCAAAATAAAATTAATATAAAAACTATTCTTTATGCAAAAAGGACTTTATTTATATGCAACATATTGTTTATCATGTTGTTGGTGTTGATGGAGTTGATTTTCATTGAATCTTGACTGTTCCAATTTTAAGGCTTCTCTCTCTTCTTCAAGGCGAGCCCGACGTGTTTTAGCAATTTCAAGGCCAAGTTCTTCATTTCTTTTTTCTAATTCAAGATTTGCATTTCGTTGTTGTTGAATATAAAGTCGTTTTTCTTCCCATTGTTTATCATCTAAAACATACAAATTTTAATTGTGTATAAATTGTTACGTTATATTACCCTGATGAGTAACAACAAAAGTTCTTTTTTCATGATCATGTAATGCCTCACCTTCATGACGTCCTTCAGTATATGAAACTCGACGATGTGTAACTGTTTTATTTGTTTTTGTTTGACGTTTTTTCCAAAGCATATATCCAAGAATTGCCAAAATTGGTAATAAAATTAGAGGAATTAAAATCCACCATGGAAATGATGATTTTTCTTCTTCTTCTCTTCTATTATAACCTTCATTTTGTTGTCGAGGACTTTCAATATATTCTTCAGAAACTTGTTTTCGTTTTGGCGAAATTCTGCTTTTTGTTGTTGTAAGTCTATTAATTGTTACTGGAGATGAACATTGGCTTTGTCGCTAAAAATAAAAGTTTTAATAGTAATTTTTTAAAGAATAATAATTTTTAAGTTTACATTATCTTTAACAGATACAACACAAAATGAATAAGGTTTATTAGAATTTAATTCAGTAATTTCTAATCGACGAGCTTTTGGATCTGTTGTAACTGTGTGTTCTTCCCAATTTCGAGTATCACTATTTGATCCAGTAATATGCTCATCAATATATTTAACAATAAATCCATCATCAGAGACTCCATTAGATTCATCAAAGTTCCAGTCAATTATTGCTGAAGTATCTGAACTTGCTTGAACTCTGACATTTGATGGCGGATTCAGTGCTGCTAAAATGCAAGAAGATAAAAGTCGAATCATATTTTATTAATTATTTTTAAAAACAACATTTTGAAAAAAATGGGTTTTTTAACCGGCTAATAAAATTTTAACTGATTAAGCGGCGGAAAGTATTAATTCTATTAGCCAGCAAATGGCACTTTTTTGGAATAGTGTTTTAAAAAAAACATTTACAAATATATTTTAGCAAAACAAGGGCTTTCTAAAAAGCCTTTAAGGTTTTAAGTAACAATTTCTCAATTTTTCTTTTTTTTCAAATTTTCAGTTAATAAAGTCATAAAATGAATAATTATGACATAAAATACATGTTTTCCGTCCTTTAAACTTAATAATGTTAAAAAAAACTAAAAAAGCTTTCGGCTGTTAGCCAGCTGAAGTAACCGCCCGAATCTTAGGCTTTACAAATAACTTACCATATATAACGGAAAATGCCAAAAACAAAAAAATAAAAATCTTTAACGCTCCCATGTTTGACTAAGTTATTTTCTTTTTCTTTTTACACCTTGAAAAAAAGAATGCAAAAAAAGTTTTTTTGTTGTTGTTTTTATATGCATTTTTTCCTTTGTTAATGAACTAAAATATTTTTTGCGATTGCAAATTTGTGGGAGATCAAGAAACATAAACGAACGCGGTCTTTAGTTTTATGTGTTCTTTTTTCTTTTTAAATATTTTATATAATCAACAACAAAAATTTATGATCGCACAAATGTTAAAAAAATAGAGCAAAACACTATAGTTTATACATCTTTGCTTTTTTTTAATGGTTTTTTTAACGTTATTCTTTCTTGAAAGGTAAGTTCCACGTTTTTCAATTTCTTTGTTGACAGCGGATGCATTTTTTTTCGAGGGGGTGTTTTATATTTATACCTCCATCTGAATATTGCTGATGATCCGTTGAAGGATTATTATAAAGTAGTCACTAACATTTCTAAGACATCCCAGCATAATTTACTTGGTAACTTTAATTTTCCCTGATATTTCTCGGTATAACTAAAGTCTAGATCCACCATATCTAAACTTTCACTGATTTTTTCAAATCATATAATTACACTAAAAAAACCACTCACATACACAATATACATATGAAATATTGTTGAAGCAAAAAAAAAGAAAGAAAAATTTGTTATTTCTCATTTATTACAAAAACCCGAAATACACAATTTTATGGATAATAATAATGTCCATCAGACAAAAAAAAAGGAGGAAAGATAAACGGAACTTTAATTTATTGCTCAATTTGTGGTATGTCTATTTTTTGAATGAAAACACAGCACAAAAAAAGAAATGAAATGAAAGATTATTTAAATTTGTTTTATAATAAAAAAACTTAAAAAAGCTTTTGGCTGTTAGCCAGCTGAAGTAGCCGCCCGAAGCTTAGGTTTACACATTACTTACCATAAAACGAAAAAAAGAATGAAAAAAAGTTTTTTGTTGTTGTTTTTATATGCATTTTTTTCTTAGTTAATGAAATAAAATATTTTTGCGATTGCAAATTTGTGGGAGATCAAAAAACATCCCTTCTCTATCACTGAGTCAAATTGATACATACATATTATCACTACCTATGAAATTATGAAAGATTAGGAATACACACATTCTCTGAAATCTTATCACGCTTATTGTTCTATCAACTTTCAGTTTTAAAAAAATTTGACCTACTCATTGGTTTTGAAAAACTAACTTCTTTTTTTGCAAATTGAAATAAAAAAAAGAAAGAGAGAAACGCCTTATTCTATAATTTCACACTTATTCATGTTTAAAAAATCACAAATAAAGAAAAAATTAGCAACAAAAAAATTTGTATGGAGCTCTACCTTTTTTGGTTCAGGTTCTATAATTTCATACAACCTTCTTCTCTCATTTTTAAGTTTCATTTGAAGAGGCTTTTATCCATTCAGTGATTTTAAGGATGGTCAAAAAAGCAGTCACTCCTATTGCTCCTACAAAATATGATTCTACTAATTTCACCCATGAACATTTCATCAAAACATATTCAACACAAGATTTTTCATTCCCAGATTCAATTATTTATTTTATAACAAAAAACCCATCAAAGGCAGAAGTTTATCAAAAATTAATTAAAAGCTGCAAACATTTTTTTGTTAAAAATCCAATTGTGGTTTTTAATACTTTGAATTTCACAGAATTTGAAGATTTGGATCCTGTAAAAGTAAATTTGAACATCAAAAGTAAAATTTGGATTACAGATACATTACAATTCGTCTATGAACACCCCCAAAGTATTACATCATGCATATTTTCAAAAATATATAAATCAAGTATTTATGCGATGCAACTTTGTAATCAAGAAATTACATTCAATGAATTTTTGTTTATTTCAACGAAATTACTTTATTGTTTTATACATAGTGCAGTTATAAAAGATGAAAATGGAAAAGATGTTTTAATTGAAAAATTTATTGAATATCGTCCAAATTTAATTTGGTTTATATAGTAAGTAAATTTAAGTCATAAAAAAATATCTGGGTACTTCTTCAGTTTACCCCCCCCCCTTTTCTTTTTTGTTTTTCCTTTATTTTCTTCTACTCATTCTTCCAAATTGTATATGCTAATTTCACA
>JAQIXH010000837.1:0-10859 GCA_034700145.1 Panagrolaimus detritophagus | reverse complement strand
CTTTTTCATCAAATTTCTGGTGCCCTTGCACTTTGGACCGGTGTTTCAATGCTATTTTTTGGAGAAATTGTTGAATTCCTTTTTTTTGTTATTGTTCGGCCAAATGTTAGCCCAAATTCTGTTAAAATATCAGATATGTCAAATCCAAAAAGAAATAACTCTGATATTTATGATTCAAATATGGCCACCGAATATGCAAATAATGTTCCACATCCATTTACAAGTAATGCTTCAGGCATTGCTTTAATGCCAGGGTTTGTTTTTAAACATAAAAATATTTAAATAAAATTAAAAATCCATTTTAGTATTCCATCACAAGATTATTTGCCAAAAGATTTTGAAAATCCAAAATTTTACAATGCAACACTTGTTGAACCTAAATTTTCTTTTGATTAATTTTTTTTTAAATAAAGCAATTAATTTTTGTTTTTTGCAAATAAAATGTTAAATTTAAAAAATACCAATGACTAAAAATTAAATGTTTTAAATTCTATTTTTTATTTTTTCACGAATCACGTTTTTTCGGAAAATATTTTATAAATTTGAAATTAGTGTTCATTTTCAAAAAAGCAGAAAATTCCATTCGTTTTTGTTTAAAACAGCAACATTTTTTCTTCTTAAAAATTCCTTTGTTATTAGAAAGTTTGTGAATCAAAAATTATTGCTATAAAAACGGAATGATATGAGATAATTTTTGCTTTAAACGATATTTTAAAATGAGAAAAGTTGCTATTTTTGTGTTTCTATTCATATTTATTTGTCAAATTAATTACAGTTTACTGGACGTACTAGATGATTTTGCCAATGGAATTGCTAATACTGCAAAGAAAGAAAGCAAAAAAATTTTTGAGGTTGGAAAAGACAAAGTCGAAAAAGCGTTTGAGGATGGAAAAAAGGAAGTCAAAAAAGTGGCCGTTGATGCTGGTAAGAAAGGAGTTGGTGTCATTGGTAATGAAATTGATAAAACGAATGAAGGTATTGTTTTTTCAGGTTTTTGTAGTTACAGCATTTAACAAAACAACTCCAGAAAAAGGAAAACACCGTTGACATGAAATGTTTAACAATCCCTGAAAAGCTATAAAATATAAACTTATAGAACCAAAATGTCCTCCAGAAGGGTGCTCATCGAAAGATGTGCCTCCTAATCAAATGCAATCAGTCAATGCTCCAAGTGATGATAATCATGACACCCATCATCCCAGGTTTTCATCGGAGTCAGAAGAAGTTGAATATAAAGAATTCCAGGCAGATAATGCAAAAATTCCAACCCCACCGTCAGAAAACCCAATTGAAAGCGAAGGAATTTCCAATCATGCATCTTCTTTTTTAATCTTTTTCACACTTGTTTTTTTGCAATATTTTAAAAATAATTTATAAAACATTAACTTACTTGGTTCATTAATTTAATTAATTATATGATAATAATAGATATTTTTGTTGGTTTTTTGCAAACTCTTAAATATAAATTTGGTGTAAAAATTGCTTTTTTCCATTTTTTTCATGAATGATGCCTTTTTCCAATGTTTTAAGAGTATTGTGAAATACTTTATAAAAAATAACACATTTTCACGTTTTTATGGAATGCTTTTATGTCTTTATCACTTTTTTAGAATATTACTCACTGTTTAAAGCTCTGGTGTTTGCCTTTTTTTATTATCTGTTTTCTTTGTCCTTTTTTTAAAAAATTCTTTTGCATTCTTTTTTATTCGATTTTTTCTTCTTTCTTCTTTTTGAGTTTTAAAAAAAGAAAAATGGCTGCCATTTTAAAAAGTAAAGTTTGTGTTCTCTCTCTTTCACACTTTGTTCCTCTTCGGTTCCTTAGGCAACGTGTTTTTTTTGGAAAGGAAGAGAGAGGGAAAAAAACTTTTTTTTGTGGGTTCTTTTTTGAGTAGAGGTTAAACTACGAATAAAAAAAGGGTAATGTATATTGATCGTTCGAGTGGTAATAAAGTGAGAATACGAATGCGTGGAAATTCACTTTAATTTTAAAATTTAAAGGTGATTATAAAAAGTAATTTTACAGGTAATTATTTACAACTAAAAAAACTTTATGGCTTTTTCCAACATGCGCCGGATCCTTCAACAATCTTTGACATTTTCCAAAGAAGAGGTTAAAGATGCTTTGTTGACGTTAGTTTTTTTAATAACTTTTATGCCCAAAAAATATTTTATTTCATTTTTTAGGTGTTCAACCGAAATAGCGCAACCAAAATTGGAATTTGGGTTTACGGCAGAGAACATCTTCTACCGCTGTAATTCAATGGAAATAAAACAATTCAAATTTTTTCACGATCAAAAAAAGATTGATATTATTACTTCCTACAAAAGTGGACAAGAAGTTAAAATGGAGATAAAATATTTATCATTTTGTAACCTCAATTTCGAAATTTACAAAAAGAATAAAAATTTTGATGTGAATCTGACCATAAATGTAACACATTCACCATTTTTTGGAACTGAAATAAGACAAGGATATTCTACAAGATATGTTCGAGCAAATCCAATTGAAGATGAAGGAGATAGAAAATATTGGAAAACCTTTGTTCAATCAACAGCTTTTCGATTATCATTTAATCTTGAAGTAAGTTTTCGCTTTTACATTTTAAAAGTTATAAAATTTGACTGTTTTTAAAAAACTACAGCAATCTTCTTTTTAGACCTCTGCGATGTTCTCCTTACTTAATCAACTGTATCAAAATATTCCGTGCGGTCTCACTTTCACTTCTGTGAAAGTCGCCGTGATCGATCCCACTTCTTTTAAAGACCTCGGCCGATTTATTCGCGGGTGGGATTGGAATATTAGATATGACGTTGAGTGTATAAAACAGTGCGGAATAAAGGGGGTTTACTTCCTTGAATATGTACTTTTTACGAGAAATAGAATGGCGACATTGACAGAAGACCAGGCGAGAGATTTGTTCAAAGCTATGTACGATCATATTAAGGGAGATCCTACACTTACGTCACTAGAATTCGTTGATAGAGAAATATTGATTGATCATGAGGATGATGGAGATGATAATTATGTTCTAGTTAAAACAGTAAATTTAAACTTGCTGCACAGGAACTTTTGAATTTAATTCTTTTTTAGGTGTACGTAACACCAACCAGGATTATTCCGATACCAGATGAATGGACTTTAGACTCCAGAGGATTGCGATATCTAGGAGTTCACAATGTGGTCCAAGTTAAATTTCGAGATGAGAACCTTTCATGGTTTCCACATGATCTGGGCAATGATATAATTACTCCGACATGCCGCAGCGGCATTGCTATCGCCAACAAAGTATTTCACGAATTTGGGGGCTCAAATTCATCGTTTCGAGAATTTAGCAGTTATTTTTATGCAACAGAAAACAAGGATGTAATCTTACAAATGTATAAAAACTTGGGCACATTTGAACCTGCGACTGCTGCGAAATTATCTGCTCGAATCGGACAATATTTTACATCTGCTTGGGTAAATGTTTTGGTACTTCAAAATAATTGTATAGTAAAATTTTTAGAAGACAAGAATGCCATTACGGCAAAGTAATGTTTGTCTTATTGATGATATTACATCTTCGACAAGAGATGCCGCTGGAAATTATTATTGTTTCACTGATGGAAATGGAATTATGAGTTATTTGTTTGCAGTTCTCATTGCTCAACAACTTGAAATTCCATATGTTCCTTCAGCCTTTCAAATCCGATTTGCTGGATATAAGGGAATGCTAACCGTAGCACCAAAAAATTCCAAGAACATTGGTGGCCCTTATTATCCTAAATTGATTGAGAACGATGGCCCGTATCATGTATTATTTCGAAAATCCCAGAAGAAATTTGATGTAAAAAATGATGGATTACTGGATTTTGATATCGTTCAATGGTCGTCTCCTTCACCGTTTAATATTTATCGATCTTTTATAACTGTGTTGGATTATTTGGCTTGCAAAGATGGCAAACAACAAACTATGCGAGACAGGCTTCGATTACTTAACAATTCATTCAGCTTCGAAATTATTAAACCACTGATTGACAATCGTGCTTTCCTTGCAAAGCTTGAAGAACTTCCAACTTATTGCCCAATTTCAAAAATGGGAACAAAAAATTTAATGGACGAACCATTTTGGAGAGGAATTGTTGAAGCAAGTGTTGTCGAAGATGCGAGTATGAAAAATTTTAAAAAATAAAATAACTAAAAAATAATTTAATTTTTACAGAAAATCTTGCAAACAAAATACAAATTACATTACCAGCAAAGATTGGCCGAACTGCTTTTGGAATTGCAGATTATACAGGAAAATTGAAAGCAAATCAAATATTTTTCCAGTACTCCAAAAAATTATCAACAAAACAAAGCAACAAAAATCCGATGGTTAAAATTGGAAGAGTTGGTATAACAAAAAGTCCTGTTGTTCATCCTGGAGATATTAGATACTATGAAGCTGTTGATATTCCTGAACTTCAACATTTGATTGATGTTTTAGTTTTCCCAATAGTTGGCGATCGTCCTATCCCAGATGAAATTGGAGGTGGAGATCTTGATGGTGATCCGTATGGAATTTTCTGGGACGAAGATTTATTACTGAGCAAAAATTTTGATGCAACAGATTTTACTGATTTGGATTCTGACAAAGCTAATAAAATTGCATTGAACGAATTGCAAGAAGAACAAGCAAAATTCAGAAGTGAATACTTGAAAAAAAGAACAATTGAATTTTTGAGTAGCAGTTATTTGGCAATTTCGTTGACACAAGACCTTGATAGTAATGAATGTCGATCAATGAGATCCAGTGCAGACAAGGCGGTAAATTATGCAAAAAGTGGAATATGTGGCAGACAATTAAATCAAGATGAGAAACATATATTTTGGCCTGATTTCATGGAAAAAGATCATGAACCTGCATATAAAACTAACCATATTATTTGTGAACTTTATGAAAAGAATTTATTATTCTTTCAAATGATTAAAAATGTATCAGAAGAAGCTGAAAAGCGTCGAACAGAAGAAGCGATTGAAAGCTATAATGAAGTGAATCCAGCCTTCCGCAAGCTTTTTGAAGATTTTAAAAAACAAATCTATGTATGAAAATCTTTAATTTAATCAAAAGATAATTCTATTTTTAGACAATTATGACAAAACATCAAATTAAAACTGAAGGTGAATTGTTTTCAAATGCTTTTACTTGTAGTTCTGGAACTCTTGGTAAGCAAAAACTGTCGCTGATAGGAATTAATGACACTTCTGCCGTTCAAAAACAAGTCCAAAAAATTTTCAAAACTTTTCGGTCGATAATGTTAGATAAGTTTTCGACAACTTGGAGGGAAGACATGGAAGAGAAAGGCGAACACATTTTGACATATAAGTTGCCGAATGTATTCTATCAAATGTTTAATACGGCAAAACAATTCTATGCAATAGCTATGGGTTAGTTTCCATATATAAAATCAGAAAAAAATCAATATATATTTTTTAGAAGATAAAACTTGTTATTCTTTTCCATGGTTGCTTTGGGAAGGCTTGGATCTTTGGTGGAGCACTGATCAAAGCAGAAATCAAAATACTGCAGCCGCGATAAAAGTTGATAATGATTTTCTTCGGATTTACGGAAGCAGGGCAATAAAAAGCGAAATAAACAACGGTCAAATAGTTCAACGAATGAGACAACGAACACAATCAGAGACTTTTACCAAAATGGTTAAAATATGGGCAAATTTTGAAAACCTGGAAGAAAAATTTTATTTACCTTCGATTGAAAGTTATTTTCAATATAATATAATTGTAAGTAAGAAAAATTGGTATATCTACATTATTCAATTTTTGTTTTCAGAGCAACGAAAATCATACAGCCTCCGGTGGTGAAGCTTTCATGACATTTTTAGTCTCCAAAATGCAAAACAACGTTGACAATCAAAGCGAACTTCAAAAAGTAAATTTAAATTTTTTTTTTCAAATATTTAAAATCTAGCAATTTTTTCTAGGCTGCACAATCTGCTCTCATTAAATTGGCATTTTTGCCTTCTTTTAATTTTTTCAAAGAGGAACCATTTGGGAATGAAACTATTAAACAACAATGCATTGTTTTAAATATACCAAAAAGCTGGGAATTGGAATTTCAACAAAAGTATGGAATACTTAAAGAAATATCCGGATGTCAAGATATTGCAATTAGTATTCGAAAAGCCTTTACAGAAGCAACAAAATTCAGTGTAATGTTCCGTGGTACACTTGAATCTTGTCAAAAGTTGAAATCAATGCTGACTCCATTAATCAAAGAAACACTTGGTCATTCATTGAAAAATACCAAGAATCATATAATCGATGAATCAAACAAGATTTTAATGGATATCTTTAATTTTCGGCAATCTTTGATTCATTCCAGTAGCGCTCCCGGTTGGCTAAACAACGGTAATACAAATCAGTCTCGAGCTCGGAGAAACAAAAAAATTAATACTGTTCCACGATATTTAAATAATTAAATATTTTTAAAAGTCATTTGAGTTGTATTTTACTGTTATACTATTTTAACTTTCCCTAATCTTATTTTTCAGTGTTCTCGGTATTTTGTATTTATTTATCTTTTTTCCACGAAACTCTATAATCTCATTTGCATTGCATTCTCTTTATTATTTATTATTTAATATTTATATTTTCATTATTTATTTAATATTATTTTATTATTTAAAAAAAGCCTTTCTGTATTGTTTCTCTTATTTATTTTTCTAAAATTTGTTTTGTCTAAAAAACTCAAAAATTCCAAAAAAAACTTTAAAAAAATTATGTAATTTTTCATGTATTTTGTATATTTTTGTATTTAATAAAAAAACAGAAGGCGAAATCGACTTTTAAAAAAATCAGAAAACTTTCTTGGTGGCATAAAAATTTGTATGGTTTTTACAAATAACAAAAATACGAAAAAATTCATACAAAAAATGTAAATAATTTTTTATGAATTTCAAATACCTTTTATTTTATTTTTTTAATAACAAAGTTTTAGCAAAAGAATTTTTATTTAATAACAAAATGAAAAGAGTGTTTTCCATTTTTCATTTTTGGAGCACAAAAAGTTGTTGCTTAAAATGAATTTGTTTTTAATTGCTGGTTTTGGAGTTTTATACTTTCAAATTGTTGCTTCTCAATTTTTTAATGATCCATTTGGAACCCAATATGCCGGACATCCAATGCAAGTTATATTAGATAAACCTCCACCGAAAGTATATGACAGTCAAGAAGTAACGGAAAAAGATTTACTTAAAATAATTATGGCAAATCAGAAAGGTCAAAATGGTGGACAAAATGGAAAAGGTGGAAAACAAGGCGCTGGTGGAAAAAGAGGTGGCAAAGGAAAAGATAGCAGTTCTGAAGAAGAAGATGATGGATTAGCAGGAAAACTTGGACCATTAATTAATATGTTGGGTGGTGGAGGTAGTGATAAAGATGATAGTGGTTCCAATGAAAATGGAATTGGAGATTTAATTGGAGGTTTGCTTGGTGGAGGCAGCAAAGGTAGCAGTGATGGTGGTGCCAATATTCTTGGAAATTTGGGAGGAATGTTAAATAATTTTGGATAATTTGGATTTATGCAACTCTTTTTTTATTATTTAATTTATAAAATGCTTTAATGAATTTAATTTTTTAAATAAACTAAACTAATATTGAAACGTTTTAATTTTACAATCGTTTTTTAAAAATAACAAAATGAAAAAACGATTTCCACTTTTTCATCAGAAAGCTTTTATAGAACCAAAAAAAATAATTATTGCAATACTGAAAAAATGAGACATATTTTTGATTGAAAAATCTTTTATAAAAATACTGTAAAAGCCATCAAAAAGCTTTTCATTATAAAATAAATTAATAAAAAGAAATTTGTGAAAAATTTATCGTAGTCGAAATTGTGAGCAATTGTTTGTTCATAAATGTTTTTAAAATTTAAAATATTATATATCAAATTTTTTAACTAACAATTTCAGGCATTTTTCGGATTTTTCGGATTTTTCAATTATGATTTTCTTGTTAAAGAAAATTTTGATGTTATTTAATTTTTCAATTAAAAACAAAAACAAGATAGAAGCAATATAAATTCATTCCATCAAAAACTTTTTTTAGCAATTTTGTTGGTGTTTTTGAAAATGTTGCTTCAAATCAAAAGTATTTTTTTGTTTGGGTGTTTGATTTTTTCGTTATTTTTACTTTTGGATGCAAAAGCAGTCAAACACAATTCTCGAGGCCAGCTTAAATCCAGACAAAATACAAACGAACTTGCTGAAAAATTTGCTGATTTGCCACCTGAAATTCAACGAAAAGTTCGAAAAATGTTTAATCAAATGAGTAAATTTTAAAACACAAATTTAAATATTATTTTACATTTTTAGGAAAAAGTGGAAAAATGCCAAATTTGCAGGCCTCTGCCAATCAAAGTCCATACAGCTCAAATCAACATCGAAAGTCTCCATATCAATTAAGAAATGAGGAATTTTATGGGGGATCATCAATGCATCAACAACAGCAACCAATGATGGCTGGACCAGATCCCTTTTTTGCTGCGAGAGGACAAGAAATGGATACAAGAAAAGTCGATAAGATTTTAGATGAATGGAATGAAGAAGCTGCTGAAAAGGCACAAGCGAAAGCGCAAAATGAAGGAGGCGGAGGTGGAATGGAAGGTGCAGGTCAAATTCTTGGCTTGGTAATGCAGTTTGCTCCAATGTTTATGGGATAAAAATAAGAGTTATGTTTTTCTATGAAATTTGGCTTTTGTGATAATTTTGTTTAATTTTTAACTTTTTTGCTCCTTTGCTTTATTTTTTAAAAAAATGCAGCAATTTATAAATAAATATATACACTGTATATTTTAATTTTAAAGAAACAAAAAGTCTTAAAATTCAGAACAACAAAAAGTTTCAAAAAAAACTGCAATGAATGAATTTATATCACATTTCGTTGTGAAAATTTGACGATTTTAATCCTCAGAAAAACAAAAAAAAAATTTTATTAAAAAGCCTCTGCTGAAATTTGTTTTTAAAATGTTCGTGATGTAATTTTCGTATCCCGACATGTAGGTGATTACTGGAGTTAATTATCAAATTGTAGCTTTCCACAATTTCTAAGAAGCTGGAGAAAACATTTTGTTTAAAAAAATCAAAATTTTACTTATGTATTTGAAAAATTAAAAGTTGTTTGTTTAAATGAGCAATAATTAATTCATAATTTTATAAAATTTTGGAAAATGCAAAAAATTTTAAGCACCATTAAAAAATGTTCGATATTTTATTTTTATTTTCGCTTTTTCCAAAAATGACTAAAGTCCGAAAAACAATCTCAAGAAAAAAACAAAATTCATTAAATATTTTAGAAGAAACTTCTTTTATAAAAAGCCCTTTAAAAATTGTTACAAACATTTTAACAAAAAGTTTTGTTCCAAAATGAAAGCATTTATTGCTCTTTTATTTTTGGTAGTTGTTGCCATTCAAATGGCAAAAGCCAAATCTCTTGATAGCCATGAAAAAGTTGAAGCTGAAGAAATTGCTTTAAAATTGTCTGAACTCAAACACGATGTTGAACTTTTGGAACAACGACTTTCTGATTCTTGTAAATCATTTTTTGTTAAAATTCAAATTTAAAAATTTAAATAATTTTTATAGCTCATGAAGAAGATGAAAAACCCGTCAACAAGCCGGCACATCGAGGAAAAGAAATTAACAAAAAATTCCTTGGTGACATTTTAAATTGGATCGGAAAAACTGTCATTGGATAAAAATTGATTCTAAATTTTTGTAATATATTTTTTGGAATAAATCTACCGCTTTTGCTTTTAAAATTTGTTTAATGAAAATAATATCATAATAAAAATTTCTGTCAAACTTGTGTTTTTGCATAAAAAAGATTTGAACAACACAAAAAGCAATAAAATATGAGCATTGTTGCAATAATTACCTTCTATGTACAAATAATGTTGGACATAAAGCTTTGTCATTTAATAATGTAGCTACTATCAAAACGTAACAGAAAAAAAGTTATAGAGTAATCCGTTCTCCAATATTATAATAAGCAAATTAAATATAGATCGATGACACTTTATCAATTTGGATGATGTTCCTTTTGTATTTGCAAATTAAAAATTATTTATTTATTAAAAAATGGAAAAACAAGTGGTTTTTTCTGAAAATTTTCATATTTTAAACCCTTCTGGAACTCACTAGCTACCTATATTTTTAATTTTTTTTGAAGGAAAATGATATTCAGAAGTTGGATTTTTCGAATCCCCGTATTTTTTTACATATTTTAGGATAAAAATCAAAATTTAAAAAAGTTTAAATTTCTACAGTATACCTCACTTGCATTTTCTTTTGGATAAAAAAAATGAAGGGGAACACTGGCGTCCTACATTGCTGCGAACGTTCCTATATTCATAAGGGTGAAAAAAGAAAGATGTGTTTTTAGTACAGCAAAAAAGCTAAAATGTGTGATATATTTTTTTTAATAAGTTGAATTTTTGTTCAAAAAAATCAAAAACGCTGATAAAATGTTAAAAATTTTAATCATTACAAACTTTAAAAATAAAAAAAGTTTATCAATTCCAAAAATGTACTAATTTAAAAACATTGATGAGTCTATTTGAAACTAAAATTGCTCAAATTATTTTGGAAAAAATTCTTTTATAAAAGCATCACTTTGGGCACCCTTTTTTCATAAATTTTGATTAATTTCTAACAAAAAATTTTGTTTAAGAATGAAAACCATTTTTATTGTTTTGGTTTTGGGAGTTTTTGTTACTCAAATGGTAAATGCTAAAAGCATGCCACATTTTGATCCTGAAAGTGAAGAAAGTCATGAATCTCATAGCGCTGAAACTGAATTGGCTGAAATCAAACTT
>JAQIXH010000836.1:0-10865 GCA_034700145.1 Panagrolaimus detritophagus | reverse complement strand
GGTCTCTTATCAGGGTACTTTTCTTATTTTCGCCCCCCCCCCCCTCAAAAAATTCATTCACAAAAGCAACCGCTCACTCAATTCTAAAAGCATCAAAACGATCATAATAAAAGCTTGATGAATTGTAGTATTTCACATTATGTAATCCGAAAATATATATTATAAAATTTTAACTTTACCTGCAGGGGCATTTTTTAAACGGGACAGTTCCAGTACGGTGAAAAAAATATTCTTTCAAAAAAAGTCATTTATAAAAATAAAGTCTTTTGCAAAAGTTTTTCTTTTTTTAATATGCTCAAAGCTTTTTTTATGGAAAATGCCGAATTTCTTAAGCATGGAAATTTAGTGTTTAAATTGTTTTTTATTTGAATCAATAATGGTTTATTTAATAAATCAAATTATTCTTTAACATTTATATTTAAAAATTTTATTAGAAATTTAATAAACAGTTCAGGTTTTTGATAATAGTACAGGGTGTTCAAAAAAAAGTGGAATTTCATTTTTAAAAACCAACAACTAACACCATAAACCAACTAATAGGTAGATAATATATTTTTTATTATATGTTTTTCTTTGCCAATTTTTTATGCGGATTTTTATTTAAAAACAAAGAACCAAAAACGTTACTGAAAAAAAAGCAAGAAAAAGAAGCAAAAGATACATTTTTTCCATAAAAATGTAAAATAAGATTTTTTAACAATTTTTATTTGAAGTCAATTAAAACTCTGTTTTTCTTGCTGATAACTTTGCTTTCATTTTTAAAACAATTTTTAGTTAAAACTGATAACTTTGAGTGATCTTTCGTACTTCACAAAACAGCATGCATAAGAAGCTTTTTTCTCTTGTAAGGATGCACCAATGCAGACAAAAAAATTCCTCCCAAAAAAGATAAGGTTTTCTTTGTCCGACAATTAATCTGATGAATGTACATTTTTCCATTTTTTCAACAAATATTTTATTGCACTGCTACTTTAAAAAAAAGAAGACTCACCTCATATAATTATTATTTTTCCAGGGAAGTAAACAGGGAGATTTTTTAAACTAAAAAAAGTCCCGAAATTTAGAGAAAAGCCTGTAGAAAATTTGTATCAAACGAAGTCTCGTTAAAGTTAAAAACGCAACAAACAGCAAGATGTGGAAATGCCATTGTTTCAAGCAAATGTTTTTAATCTCATAGTTCATTTTTCTCTATCGTTTTCATCGGATAATCATTTTTGAAAAAATAAAATCTAATCGTTTTTGCCAAATCATTAAAAAAATACTTTGAATAAGTTAAAAAAGCATGAGTTGATTGATTATATAAAAAAGCAACGCCAATGTTTACGCTTTTAGCAAAAGCGAAACTGATTTTCATCGTTTTTTTTCCAAACTTGCGATCGATAATTTCTTTTTCAGTGTTGCTCTTTATAAATGTATTGTTAGAATTTCTTATTAAATGTCCTATTTAAAATAAATATTTTTTAACTCCGTCAACTGGTTTTACCGGAGTTTGTTAATCGATTGTGTTTATTCAGAGATTCCGATACTATCTTTAATAAAGCATTAAAATTTATCCTTTTCATGTGGAAAATTTAAATTATAAAGTAAAGCAAATATTAAGAGACATGAGACCAACAATTCATCAATAAATTTAAACGTGAAAAGACATCACATTTTTTTTCTTAAATAATGGATAATAACATTTTTAATTGAAGCATCATTAAAAGTTTGCTTTTATCGTTTTGTGGAGTTTTAAGCAAAAAATACATTTTCTCATTTTTTTGGCATTAAAAAAGCAAAATAAAATATTTAAAATGTCATTTTTTCAAAAAAAATAGAAAGAAAATATTTTTGGACTTTATTTCTTTGATGATTTATTCAAAACATCTGCAATCAAAAAAATTTGCTTTTAGATTTTTACAATATAAAAAAAGAGTCTTTTGATTGCGAAAGTTTTTTTAAAGCATTACATTGCATAAAAGAAAAACGAAATGTTGTCTGATTTGAATGAGAAATAGCTTTAAAAAAAATTTAGCTGGTGAAAAAAAAAGAAGATTTGAATATTTTATTTATTAATAATTTATTGTTTATTTAATCATGGCATAAAAATGTTTTTCAAAGAGTTGAAAAGTTTAGACTTCTCAATGAGAACCATAAACTGATTAATTAACAACTACAATGCATGGACGTGGACATTATTTAAGATTAAAGTAAAGGATAAAAACTTCCATACCAAAATTCGTAAAAACGCAAGACAAATTTTTTTTTCAAAATTGTTTGTAGAAAAAATACTTTGCCATAATGGAAAAGCTCGACATCAAAATTATTTTCGTACGATCGAAATGATCAGGGCACAATGAAAAAGTGGATGCACTACAACGTTGTATTTTTCTATTTATTTGGTCATTACTGTCGTAAGAAAATTAATAGGAAACAGAACTCCCTCTTTAAAGACACATTGAGTAGTTTGAAAAAAAATTTAAATTTTTGTTTCACTTCTTTGTCTTTTTTGATATCCTAGAAAATTATAACAAAAAAACAGATGTAATTTCAAAAGAAAAAACACTGATAAACGTTTTTAAGCCTGAGATTTCTTGTACCCCACAGTATTTCAATTATATATTAATGTTTTTTAGCCACGAAAAATACTGAAATATTTAAATTTAAAACATCTTTGCAATCAATTTTTTTTGTTTTCCAAACAGTCTTTGGCATATTTTTTTACTAACATTTTGCTGCAGAAGAAATAAAATTTTCATAAAATTAATTATTGACAGTATCTGGAATAACGACTTCGATTTTTTCAACTAAAGCTTTTTGCATTTGCTGGAAACTGCATAATATTTTTCTGTATGAGCAAAAAATAAATTATTAAATATTCAAAAAATATGCATTTAAAAAACGTAAAAATTTCAAATTTACACTGTTCATCCCGCATTTATTCGATATTAAAAAAAATCATTTTTCTTTTGCATTTGCTAAATTAAAAAAAATTAAAAATGTTTCAACGAAAAAACCATTTTCAGTGCGATCTTCTTTCATTTATTTTTGCCAGAATATAAAAAAGTAACACCGATGTTTACGCTTAAAAAGAGCAACACTGAAAAAGAAATTATCGATTGGAAAAGAAACCAATGAAAATCTGTTTCACTTTCGCTAAAAAAAACATTGTATGAATTTCTTATTCAACAATTTATTTAAAATAAGTATTTTTTTGACTCCTTCAACTGATTTTACCGGAGTTTGTTAATCGATTGTATTATTTTCAGAGATTCCAATGTTCTCTTTAATAATGCATTAAAATTTTACCTTTTCATGTGGAAAATAAAAATTATAAAGTTAAGCAAATATTAAGAGACATGAAACCAAAATTCATCAAAAAATTTAAACGGGAAAAGATATCACTTTTTTTTCTTAAATAATGGATAATAACATTTTTAATTGAAGCATCATTAAAAATTTGCTCTTATCGCTTTGTGGAGTTTTAAACAAGAAATACATTTTCACATATTTTTGGAGTTAAAAAAGTAAATTAAAATATTTAAAAAGTCTTTTTTTCACAAAAATAGAAAAGAAATATTTTCGGACTTTATTTCTTTTATGACTTATTCAAAACATCTGCAATCAAAAAAACGGACATTGCTCTTAGATTTTTACAAAAAAAGAGTCGTTCGAAATTGCAAAATTTTTTTTAAAACATTACATTGCATAAAAGAAAAACGAAATGTTGTCTGCTTTGAAAGAAAAAATAATTTTAAAAAATTAATGTCATTCTGCTTGTGAAAAAAAGAAGATTTGAATATTTTATTTAATAATTAATTAATTAATTAATTATTAAATCATGGAATAAAGTATGTTTTCCAAAGAGTTGACAAGTTTAGAGTTCTCGATCAGAAACATAAATTGCTTAAACAGCGCCGACAACAACGGTCACGATCATTACTTAATAATAAAATAATGGATAAAAAATTTCGTAAAAAAGTTATGAAATTAAAACGGTGAAAACTTAACGGTACTTCTTTACTTTACGCCCCCTCATTTTTTTCATTCACAAAACAACCGCTTACTCAACCCACCCACCCAAATGAATTTATTGTATAAGCTTACCACTTTTATGCAAATTTAGTGAATGAAAAAATGAGGGGGGGGGGGGCGTAAAGTAAAGAAGTGCCAACTTAACAACAAATTTATATTCAAAAGTTTATTGAAAAAATACTTCGTCATGATAATCGCTTTTTAATAAGGAAGTAAAACAAAATCAAAAAACTAACTATTTTTTTACTTTTCTAAATGTAGTAATTACTGTAGCAAACAACAATATGATTTTCGAAATGAACACGTAAAAACAAAAAACATATTTTTGTTTTTTCTTTTATTACAAGTTTAAAGTCTGTTGGTCACAACTCAAAATATCTTTTCTTATCAGAAATAACAACAAACGTATTTTCTTTCTTCCTTTTATTTTTGATCGAATTTCGAACGGGGTTTTTTGTTGTTTTTCTTTAAAAAACTTGATTGATGCGGTCGTTAAAAAAAAGTAATCTTTAAGGGCTTTTCTCTCAAATAAAATCTTTTTAATAAAATGAGAAATTGTGTTTCATTTTTTTTATCATTAAATAATTTGTTGAATGTGTCTTTTGTATTTTCCTAATTAGGTTTTTTATCAGCAGAATTTTTCGTTGTAAGAAAAATCTTTTCCTTGAAAACTGTTATTATGGTAACAAGCGTCGATAGTTTTAAAAAAATTGTATACTTTTTTTTGTTACATGAATTTCCCGTTTAATTCTAAAATATTTTAATTCTTGTAGCCATTGCTGTCTGCATCAGGTGCAAAAGGTATTAAAATGCGTCAGTCGTATTATCATTTTTTCCATGAATTATACAATATAATTTTAATGTTTTATTCATATAAAATCAATTAGATTTATCTATTTTTTATTGCCGAAATGGCTTTCCTTTTTCATATGATCTTTCCCCGATTGCACTCACTCATCTGATTCATTTGTTTTTCAAATTTCAAATAAAAAGATTAAAAAATAGTATAAAGTTCAGTCATTTCTCTAAAAAAGCATAAATTGAGGCTGATTTAATTTTTCTCCATAAGTTTTTTGTGTAAAAAAATAGTAAATTTCCGCTGCTGCTGTCGCTATTGATAACTTGCATAAGCAGTATCAGTTGAAAAGCTGAAAAAACAGTTTTTTTGCTTTGTATTACAATCGCCAGGGAGATACAATAAGAGTGGATTTCCATTTTTAGCCGAAAAAATAGGCCTTTTACAACTTAAGATTGCGGTGTTCCACACTCTCAACAACAGGCACATTTGACCCTCCTGATGACCACTCTAACATTTTCGCTTCGGGAATTCCAACTCCCCCAAATGTTGAAAGTACAACTACGGTAGTATTGGAAAGCAGCAGCGATTTCATAGCAAAAATAGTTGCAGAGTAGTAGCTGAAAAATGTGGAAGGAAAAGTTAGCTTAAAATTTAATTTATATAAGTTCTTAAAAATCTCTTCTTGCATATTACAGTTTCTGCTACACTTTTCACGTTTTTTTGCAAACTAAATTGGAAAACGTCATTTTTGTCTCCGTTTTTTGTTAAATGTAATAATAGAATTTGAACATGTTTTATTCATGTTGAATACAATAGAGCTGAAAGCCCGGCCATTTTTCACATGCTCTGTTTTCCTTCTTTCATAGATCTCAAAATTGATATAAAATTCAGTCACTTCTGAAAACGCATAAATTTGAAAATGGCTTACAAATTTGTTAATTTCCCTCGTTTTAAACATTTTATTGTAAACCACTTAAAAAATTTTTATTAGTTCTTAAAAGTATTTTTTATACTCTAACTGTTTTTGCAACAGCTTTCACAACGTGCATTTCTTTTTGCTTAATTATATTATAGAATTTAAAATTGTTTTATTCATAAAAATAGAATAGAGGTGAAATCACGAGCATTTTTCACATGCTTCATTTTTCTTCTTTCATAGATCTCTTTCATCTCCAACATTTTGTAGTTTCAAACAGAAAAACTAAAAATTGGTATAAAATTCATTGACTTCTTAAACATCAAAAAATTTTAGCCATAATACTTTTTAAAAACAGAATATTGCATGTTTTGCAATTATTAATTTTTGTTTTATTTAACGTTTTTTCTCTCAAAATAAAATCCGTCATTTTTTTTCTTCAATTTTTTGGTTCCCAGAACATTTTTTCTCGATTTTTTTTTATTATTTAAACAGTTGAATTTTTCCTTTCATTTACCATTGTTCTTCGCTTTTGTCTTAAAATTTTATATTTTTATTGTTTTAATATATCATATTTTTTTAAAGAAATTTCAACGATGATCGATTTAATGGGACTTTCACAACTTTTTATTGCTGTAATATGTTTTGGTACAACATTGGTTCCAGTAAAAAAGTATTCAGCTGGAGATGGATTTTTTGCACAATGGATTATGTCAATTGCAATAATGCTTTTTGGATTTATTGTTTTTGCATTTCAAGATTTTGAATATTTTAATCCCCATGCAATGTTAGGTGGAGTATTTTGGAGTTTAGGAAATATGATGGCAATTCCAATAATAAAAAGACTTGGACTTGCATTGGGATTATTTATTTGGAATGCAACAAGTTGCATATTTTCATGGATTCCTGGAACATTTGGCGGATTTGGAATTGAAGCTCGTCCTGCAAGTATTATGTGGTTATCAGTGCTTGGCCTAGTACTGATATTTATAGGGTAGGTTTTTTGAGATAAATTTATCAGATTCAGTGTTCTGTGAAGTCGAATTATCGAAAATTCTGAATCAATTTTTAGTCCGAAATCGAAATTTCGAAACAATTTTTGGCCGAAATCGATAAACCGTATTTTAGATTTTGGCATTTTGGCTTTATCAAAATTAAAATTTTTTTTAAATACAATTTTGGATTTAAAAGGATTAAACCTAAATGCAAAAATTATTTTTTCGTCCGAATCAAAATACTCAAATTTCGATTTTGGTATTTAGGCTTTTTCGAAATCAAAATTTTCATTTTGCAGCACCCTGTTAAGATTGTGAAAACACGTCCATTTTAAAATTTAAATTTTTAGCGGAATTATGTTCACATTTGTTAAAAATAAACCACCAAGTGAAAAAGTAACATTTCTCCAACTTTTTTCAACATCCCAAATATCTCTTTTAGATAACCTATGAAGTCTACAAAGAATCTGAAGGCCATTACAAAAGAATAAATATTCAAACAAAAGAATTAACAAATTTTATTGAAAATGTTGAAGAGCAATCTTCTCTTGAAACGAACGACGAAAGCGACACAGAAGCAAAATCAAAATCAACAAAATTAATGTATATTTTTTCAACAAAAATACAATACTTTTAAAATTGAATATTTTTAGTGGACTTGCTTTAGCACTTGCATGTGGATTTTTTTGGGGAATAAATTTATTGCCGATTATCCGAATTCAAGATAATCATAAAGAATTTCCACATGCTCCAAAGGAGGGGCTACCATATGTATTTTCACATTTTTGTGGTGCATTTATTACAAGTAGTATTGGATTTTTGGTATATGCAATAATTAGGTAAGTTTAAACATTTTTCATTTTTAACAAAGATTGTGAATTCTGCTAACATGGGAAAGTATAGAGATTTGGTGAACACCTTAAACATGTTTTAGGCAATTCACTGTATTTTAAAACATATTCTTGCAATTTATTTGCTTTCCATTTCAAGGAATGCAATTTTCAGCTTAACCAAGTAGCACATGATTAGATACGTTCTAAGCCAAAATGTGTTTTTTTGTTTTTTCTCTATAACTTTCTCGACACTGATTTCCATTGATTTTGTTTTATACTATTATAATCAGAAAAAAATTCTGCATCTGATAGGCATAATAACTAAGATGAACCTTGATGAGAAAAAAACTTGGACGAAAAAATTACGGTATTTTCTTTATTTATTTATCAAATAACTTTTTTATCAGCATTTAACCTTATAATTTTTTTTACCAATTCTTATTAATATTAAGATTCTGCATTTTTTGGTACCAAAATTAAGTTCATTGCACAACTTTGAAAAAACGGTGCACATTTCTACACATGATATCTTAACACTTATAATTAGTTATTATTGAAGTCTGTAGATTTATGAAGGCTCAAAATAAGTTTAAAGCAGTTAAAATTACATTTTTTATTGTTTACATCTATCACAATGTTAAAGAATCCATTTTTTAGTGTTAAGTAGTAGGCGATAAAATGTGTTATTTGATTAAGCTAAAAATTTTATTTCTTAGAATCGGAAACTAAAATGTTTCAGGAATATACTTTAATATACGGTGAATCACATAAAATATATTTTTGGTGTTTAAAAAAATGTCGTCTCTGTTAAAGTTCATAGGAAAATGCTTGTAAAACTTTTATTGCTGGTTTAAAATTCACTACTACCGCTACCGATGAGCTACTTCAGCTACCTCGATACACTACAATTGTAATTTATTATTTAATTAATTACAATTGTAGTGTAATTAATTGAGCCGTTAGAAAGTTTTTCCAGTCACAACTGCTGGCTTTTATCGCTACTTTTCACTTTCCTTATAATTAGCGGTAGTAGTAGCAAAAACACACACACACACATTATTAGCCGTAGCCATTTTTAATTTTATAAAAAGATAATGTTCCATGTTTCAGAAGAAATAAAATGGAAATAAATCCACAAATAACAATTCCTGCCCTTGCAGCAGGTTCACTTTGGGCAATTGCAGAAACTTTGCTAATAAATGCAACAGCACAATTATCCGTTTCAATAACTTATCCAATTTCTGTAATGCTTCCCGGATGTATTGCAGCACTTTGGAGTGTTTTATATTTTAAAGAAATTCAACATGGAAAAAATTTGATACTTTTAATTTCAGCAATTTTTGTTACACTTTGTGGTGCAATTTGTATTGGGGTATCAAAATAATTACATACTTAAAAAATTAAATGTAAATTTATTTTTTTCTGATTTTTTTTATTATTGTTAAATAAACATATCAATAATTATAGATTTTAAAGTGTTTGTAAAAAAAACAAATATTCAAGATAACAGCTGAAAATAAAGACTTATTCGACAAATTTTCAGTAAAAACAAACTACAAAAAATATATTGTTGATATCAAAAATAAATGTTGTAAACAAAATTTTTTTTTTTTTTCAGCAGCAGCTCTTTTCTTTGAATATTTAATATGTTTTCTAAAATAGTCCAAAAAACGGATAAAAATTTCAAATTTTTGCGTGTCTTCTTATGAATTTGTGTTGCGGAGAAAGCATCCAAATTTTCCGCAACACAAAGATTGCTTTCTATTATTTAAAAACCGAGTTGATGATGTCATAGATCTGGTCGCCAAAATAGGTATGATTATATACTTAAAAAATTAAATGTAAATTTATTTTTTTCTCACTTTTTTGTTATTGTTTAATATCGTACATATAAATAAATAGAATTTAAAGCTTTGGTATTAAAACAAAAAAATAAATTTTGATTTTTTTTACTAAAAAGATTTATTCGATAAACTTTCAATTAAAACAAACTACAATATATAGAGTTTGTTGTTTGAAGTTAAAACTGCAAATAAAATTTTTCATTTCAATTTTTTGCCAGCAATTGCTCTTTTGTTTGAATATTTAATTTATTTTCAAAAATAATTCAAACATTAATAGAAACTGCGCATATCTTTTATTGTGCAAAATATATCCAGTGTTTTCAAAGACAACGAAACATAATTTTAAAAAATGTCAATTTAAAAAAAATAATTCAGTTTTAAGAAGTTCAAAGAATTTTTCATTTTTGATGGACAGCAAGTCATGTTGTAGCAATTTATATTTTTTTACAAACATAATTCTTTACCTTGTTTTTTTTAAATCAGACACAAGATCATAGTTGATGTGTATATGTTATAGTCAATATTGTTAATTCGTTAATAACGTTATTGACTAGTCAATAATGTGAATAACTAGTTAATATTGTTAAAAAGACTAGTCAATATTGTGAAAGGAAAATTTCAATCAAATTCACAAATTTAACTAGTCAATATTGTGATTGACTAGTCAAATTTGTTAAAAAGACTTTTTCTTTCACAATATTGACTAGTCTTTTTAGCAATATTAACTAGTCATTCACAATATTAACTAGTCATTCACAATATTGACTAGTCAATAACGTTATTAACGAATTAACAATATTGACGGTAACATATATAATGGATAAGATGTCATAATTCTGTATTTTGCCTTCAAGAATTAATTTGCCTATTCATTTGCTAACTTTAACTATCAAAAAACAAAAATTAACCTTTCACACAAAAAATCTGTTCTTTCTTTATATTTTTCACTTTTTTTATTGACAAAATAAAGAAGAAATAACAAAGATAAAAGGAAAAAAGATTTTGTTTGTATCCTGTATCTCTCTCATATACAAGTTATCTTTGAAATGCATTCACCGAGAATATTCGGAGATGCTGGCACAGTGTGCATTTTAAATGTCAATTATCTCATTCATTATTTTTAAATATTCAAATATAATAGTATAAATGCAACAACAACAAAAAAAATTGTGTAACTTAATTTTCTTTTCAGCTTCAGAAAAACACGCTTGTTCAAACTCTAAAAAATGAACTTTGTTAACTTGAAAGAAAATTTCTTAACAACAACTTTCATTTTATTTTAATTTTTCAACATCTTTGTATTTGAATATTTTAAATTATATTAAAGAATGCAAATCATAAACATAATTGAATAAGATAATAAATTTTAAAGCAATTTTAAAATAATATGATAGTGATTTAACACAGTATTCAGTATTTGTGACATAATATAAAATTTCGTTTATATATTCATTACATATGTCA
>JAQIXH010000835.1:0-10866 GCA_034700145.1 Panagrolaimus detritophagus | reverse complement strand
TGAAAAATTTTAATATTTTTGTGAAACAAAAAAATATATTTTTGTTATTTTTCTCTTTTTTGTTCTTCAACTTTGTACCATTGAAGATAAATTTATTTTTATATTGTATTAAATGTTTATCAAAAAAAGGTTGATTACTGTAATTTGTATAAAAAAAAGTTCTAATAAAATCATTGAAAAAAATATTTGAATAATATAACAGAAAAAACATCCTTTCATGTATTTTTGAAAGTACAGAAAACATGTTTAATTTTAGCATTATTAAGGTCGTTGAGATTTTAAAAAATATTTAAAAAAATTTTCCGTTTTCTAAGACGTTTAGAACAATTTTATTATCGTCTATGCTTGAGGCGTCTTTTATTTAATTTGTATTGGCATTGCTTTCGTTATCAGAATAATCAACTATTTCTTAAACGTATTTATTATGTATTCGATTGGTTTAAGCCCCGTTTATAAATCGTTTGTGATAACACATGATTTTAGATAAAACAAAATACAAAGATGAATAGTGGATTGGATAATACTCGAAATACCGAAATTTCGATTTCATCATTTCTGACTTCGAAGAGAAAAATGTTGACGGCCACACATTTTCTTGATCAAAACTTGCTTTTTTGTCGATTTTGGAAGAAAATGTGATAAAAGATGCTCTGTGGATATGGCGCTAACGAAAAACAAAGTAGAAAAGACATGTATTCAAGATCTATGAAAGAAAAAAAGGTTTTTTGCAATCAGTTTTTGATTTAAAAAATTTTTCGAAAACTTTGCAGGGCGGGACAAAAATTCGCTGCAGGGCTCCAAGGACGTCAGCAGGATTTTTTTTCGGAGGGGGCACAGCCATTTTGGGAGGGCACGGCCTTTGATCTTTTGCCGCTTTGGCACGCGTCGGCAAAACTTCAAAGGAAATTCATCCATTTCGGGGGGGGCACGTGCCCCTCGTGCCCCCCCCCCACTGCTGACGTCCTTGCAGGGCTCAGGGCGGGGCGCAGGACCAAATTTTTTTACCTGCAAGACGAAGGGCGGGGCTCAGGGCGGTAAAATAGTCACTGCAGAACACTGTTTCGTACAGAAAATCGTACGAAATCTTAAAGAAAAGTGGTACGAAAACAAGAAGATTTCTACATAAATTCGTGTAATCTTTACGAAAACGTGAAGAAAATCTACCCGAAAACTTTTTTTATGATGTAAAAAACAATTGCTGACCATACTTTTGCCTCCTAATAAACACTTCCCCATCCTAAATTTGATAACAACGAATTATAATCATATTAGAAAAAAAAATTTACATTTTTGATGTGAAACGATTTTTAGACTGTTTTGCAAATGCGTTGATCTTTGAAGTTTAAAAAGGACGTTTTTGCATGACAGTCGGAGCATTGTTGCTAACAACTGTATTCAAAATAACAATTTATTTTAATTTTTGTAATTTTTTGTTGCTTCTAAATGCAATAAAACACCATTAAAAATGACGGGGGTTTGTGGGTTGAAATAAAAAAGTGTAACATTTTGATTTTTAAATACAAGAACGGTTCCAGTTTTGTTAATGCTATAAACGACTTTCAAACATTTTTATAAAGCAAGAATAAACTTACTGTATAATATGGTTGTTTGTAACGTTAAGATAAAATTTACTATATTTTTCAAATTTGTAATCGATTACAGTAAACTTTGTGGCGAAATTACCAATTTTATATGTGATGAATGGAGTCACATGAGCCAAATAAGTTGCTTGTACTGTTCCATATGAAGGTGTGGAAATAAGAGACTGATAAGGATAATCCAAAATAGATATTGATTGTCTGTCAAACCTTGTTAATTGAATGTATACTGCAGCAGATGGTGGAATTTGTACAGTATAAGCTTTGGAAAGCAATATTACATTTTTCCATTGTTTTGCAGTTTTGGAACTAAATTTTGGAACTTAAATAATGTGAAAAATGTCGGAACGAACTTAAATTCCAAAAATAATTTTGTTTGATTTGTGCCAGCAAAAATCATAACATTTTGATCTTTGGAAGATGTCCATAAATTTGTAATTATGTAGTTTGACACTGCATCAATTAAAATAGTAACAACACATGGTCCTTCTGATTTTGCAGCTAATCCTGTTACCGAAACTTTTGGATGAGTTTTTGTTGTAAAAATGTTTTCATTAAACACGCATCCCTTTGACGTTCCTGCCAAAATATGTACAGTAAGAATTTAAAATTAGACTAAAAACAGTCTTACTT
The DNA here is from genome assembly GCA_034700145.1 of Panagrolaimus detritophagus. NCBI lineage: Eukaryota > Metazoa > Nematoda > Chromadorea > Rhabditida > Panagrolaimidae > Panagrolaimus > Panagrolaimus detritophagus. The sequence goes on along the minus strand of JAQIXH010000835.1, from coordinate 8,635 downwards.
GATAATCTAATTGCTATAAAAGCATTATTTCCAATATTTGAAGGATAAATAAAATAAATTGCAAACTGATTTTCTTTTATGGTACATTTATTTCGATTCGATTCAGGGAAACTAAAATTGACGAGAAATAAGAATATTTTAGTATGCCATTATCAATTGCGATTATTGCAGAAAATAAGCATTTCACATACCAATTTCCATGAACTAAACTTTGAGTTAAACTTTCATTACTGTAGATAGATATGTCATCACCCGGAATGCTGATAATAATTATAAATGTAATGTTTTGCAAATCCTAAATCAAGCTTGATGTATTTTTTAAATTAAAATAATTATTATCAAAGTACGGGAATTAATAAATCTCATTGCAGAGCTTAGAAAAAAAAGCACTTCAAATATTGGTGACACAAAAATTTTGTTATTTAGGGGTTGTCCAGATATCACGTGATATAATTTAAGGGAGGGGGATTGACGAATTAAAACGTTCCCTTCTAAAGCGACATAATATCAAAGTAAAATATATCGCCGGAAGGGAGGGGATGGGGTAAAAAAAGCCAATTTTTATATCACGTGATATCTGGACAGCGCCTTATCATTTAAACTTTTTTCAAGAGAGATCTCTCAATTTATTTCCTTACGGCATTTTTATTTGTTTTAACCAATAATAATTGATCAGTAATCATTCCTGTATCAATGACATAAACTGGAATATCATTCGTCAATGTAATTGCAGCGCCTACAGGTGGCGCTAAAAAATATAATTGTTGGAAGAAAGGTTTTTAAAAAGTGCAAGAACAAAAATTACGTCTAAATTCATCTGCAAAGAATACCAACCGTTTCACAAGCGGAGATGGATATGTTAAAACTTCAAAAATATTTTCATTTGTTGTATTAACAAAAATTTTAAAAAGGGTTTTTAAATTTCTGTTATCCTTTTGTATATCCCAGACTGTAATTCCATTTGAAATAATTTTTAAATCATCCAAAAACTCTCTATCCTCAAATGCTTCTATGGTTATCGATGTCATATTAGATTTGCATTTTTGGAACTAAAAAATTATGTTATTACAGTAAGAAAATTACAAAAACTCACATGAAAAATGCAATGCAAATGTCCACAGTAATATTCAGTGTTTTCCATGATATAATGTTCATTACGGTCACATAATATCTCAGATTTTGCACATTGACATTCTAAAACATTATTATTATTAGTGTTGGTGTAAATACTGAAAATACATGTATACAGGCTGTTATTTTACGAGCCCTATACGGTCTGCTGTTTACCCATACTAGGGCTTTTTTTGAGAAAACAGATGACAAATCCGATTTTTTTTGCTTGTACCCCCGCTTTTGCGGAGTAACACGGCCTGTTATCATGCTTAGATAAAACTTGCGTAATTCTGTAAATTCTATTCTAAACCCAGTTGACTGAATATTTCCATCACTGACGAATTCGAATAAAACATTTCTGACAGAATTATTGTGTAATGCTTCCAAAATGAATTCACTATTTTCTTCAACAGCAACTTCATCATTAATACCATCGAAAAGTTTAACAACATCAACATTTCTTTCAATAAGTAGGTTCACAACTTTGACGTAAATTTCCGTTTGTGGATAAATCAGACAAACAAAGTGGCAATGGGCATTGCTCTTATATCCATTGAAATCTTTTTGAATATTAGTCCATATTGTTGTATTCCCAATTTTTGATGCTGTGCAACTGTCATCGATTTTATTCCTATTTTTTTCTACGATAGTTATATATGCACGGAATTGTTTATCTGTAACAATGAAATTTGGGTCATCTTCGGACAAAAATATTTCTATAATTTTATCAGCGTTGTAATAAGGATGAAGTAATTTAACACTTCTTTGGCTGAAAAATTGTGCATTATCGGGGTTTATTTAATTTAACAGAAAGTGTTTGAAAAATTTTTATACAGAATGTTTGATATTTTTTGATAATTTAGTCGCAGTTTTTACATCTCAACTTAAAGCACTCACTTTATTAATATATCTGTAGAATTCTCTATTCTAAAATCCGTTGAAGATGACACTTTAAATTTTTCAACAACAATTTTAAAGCCATATTTTGCAGATGGAGCAGCAAAATGCCATCTACAACTTTTACTCCTATGTCCACTTTGATAATAACTGGATTGAATATAAATAACTTGAGTTTCATCTTCAAACATAAACGGATTACTAATTGATTCCAATGGACAATCTCTTGTAGCTTCAACAAACACAAATCCTTGTTGTGCAACAATTTTACCAGGAAAATATGTTGGAATGGAATAAGAAGTTTCATCTCTGAGAATAATTGTAGAAGTATTATAAGAATTAACTACGTTTCCATTTGTTGAATAAATGATTTGGCGAATAACCACAAAAATTGTGTAATTCTAAAAATAGAGTTACTGTATTATATGAAAAATTACTTTAAGCAAACACTATTTGTAGAACTCAAGGTTGAAAATGTAAGATTACAATCAGCCAAGATATCCTGGGTCAATAATTTGGGATAATTTGGAGTTTCAAAGAAAGCTATTTGATTGGCAGATAAATACACCATATCATTGTTTGTACAATCATAATACGCATTTACAGCACAAATTAAGGGAATGAATATAAATATTTTAATAAGCATTTTGTAAACTTGTAAAAAATGTACTTTTTTGGAAGGTAATTAACAAGCAACTGAAATTAAGTGAACGTTGTGAAAAGTTAACACCAAAAATGGTTTTTTTGTTAAATTTCTTCAATCGACTGTTTTTTAATACCTAAGATTTAAAAGTGTGTTTTTCTCTCATTAATGATAAGAATGCGATATTTTTCGCGTTAAAGATAAACATAACACAGTGGCACACCCCGTATTACAATTAAGCAGTCACAATAAAAACAATAATCTTTTGAAGTTTCAATTAGCTACGTGCAGAGGCAATTTGCGTTTTTACGTTTTTCTGTCATAAAAAGGTGACCGCTCACTTTCGAGCATTTAATTTTTATTTTGTCTGACTCAGAAAAAAATTCTGCATCTAATAAGCATAGTTTCGAATTCCGCCTCAAACTGCCACAAAATTTGGCTGGAAAAAATGCGGTATTTTCATTTTTTCTTTTTCATTTATCTCTTTAAAACAACGCAAAAACTAATATTTTTTCTTATCAATTACTATTAATAAAAATTTTCTGCATTTTTTGGTACCAAAATTATCGCATTTGGAGAAGTTAGAAAATCACAAATATATGCGTTTGTGCTAACAAACTTTAACATCCGACAAAATGCATTCATTCCGCAAAAATAGTTGAAAAAATTTGCATAAAAATAGTGTTTTGTCTAATTATTAGGTCGTTTTAAAAGTTTATTGGTTTTTTACCGCTTGGTGTTGTGTTCTGCTTCATAAAAAAACGACAAAACTTTTAGAACGGCCTGATATCACGTTATGATAGTGAAAAAATTTGGGAGAACACTATATCATTTTTTATAATCTTCAACTGACCGGTCAAAAAGATCTGTTTTTAGCATCTAAAAATAAAAAAAATATTTGATTTGAGGCAAAAATATGACAATATTTTAAATTAACACTTGAAAATTTTTATCAAAAGTCACACACATAATGAAGCAAAAATAACTTTATTCTTTTTAAAATACAGTAAGACTAACAAAAAAGATTTTGGAAGTTTTTAAACAATTATTAAAAATTTCGAATAAAATGAATAACAATTCCAAGGACAAACAAGTAAAATGGGGTATGAGTAGAAAGAGCTGCACCTGGGGTTGGGATATAAGGTTGTTGAGATGTTGGCATTAATGATAATGTTGTCGTTGTTCTAGTGGGAGGATGGGGCTGATAAGTCGAAAATATGTCAGTATTTGGTGAAACATTGTATTTTATAAGAAAACCATTTGAAGCAGAACTTAGTTCCATGTAAAACAAGTAATACGATGATATTTTGTTATCCAATATATAACTGGTGTTTGCGTTTAATCTAAAACTTACTCAAATGATTTATTAATCAATATTAAAAACTCTTACGTCATGTTTCGACTATAATATTCATCACCAATTACCACATATGAACTTGCATCTATGCTTACAACATTTATGGATATTGTGGAAAGATTACTGTATCGATCAATTCTGTATAAAATTACAGAATTATTTTGATTGCTATGAATTCCAGAATAACTTGGTGACGCAAACACACCACTATCTCCTCCATGTGCATAAATGACGAAATCGTTGGAATTTGAAATATTTGCAGAAAAAATTTTTGAAGGTGGAATAACGATTTCCAAAACAGGTGTGTATAGTTTAATGGGATTCAAATTAAAGCCGTTGTTTGAACTGAAAAATGTTAAATATTTTTATCATAAAAATTTCATGTCAAAAAAGGGGTCTTCAAAATCAAAGTGCTGTAGCGATAGTTTCATTTGATCTCGATGAGACTTTTAGTTTGAAAAAGGAAAAACTGCTTTTAATAAGTCTTTTTACATTGCACTTTTCATTTTGTAGGACACTGTTGTTAACATACTTTAACTTTAAATATTCTTTTTGATTAACTCCACTAACAATGTTATAAGTAGAGTTGGGGGATATTGTAACTGGATAAACCTGGATTATATCTTTTGAATCGGCAAGAATAGTAATTTTACATTCTCCTGTAGTTGCAGCATCCATGGATAAAGTATAAAGGCCATGGTAAAATGAGTAATAAATGGCTTGAAAAACGTTATTTGATAAACAATTTTTTGTATGTTCTGTAAAAGTTAAGTGAAAAAAGAAAAATTATAGAATTTTTTTTACCATTTTTCATTCTAAAGAATATTGCACTATTGTCCATATTTGCATCAGTTGCTAAAAAAACAGTGAAACAGCCTGAGGACGATGCAATATTGCGAGGGATATGACTATCGGCTGTGCTAATGTTGGAAGACAAGAATCTAAAATTATCGAGAATTTAAATTTTAAACACTTTTGAAATAAATTTACGATGAAGAGAAAGTTCCTTTAGAATCATAAAAATATACATAAACCCAATCAGTAGAATTTGGATTTGTAAGAAATAGTTCCAATGTATCATTTCCATTCATGCAAATAACTTGGGCGTCATTTTTTTGCATATTAGAAAGCAAAAGTGTGTAAGTAGGCGATGATGAGTTCAAATAAATTGTTGATAGAATCTTGGGAGGAACGATTTCAGAAGAAACAGAGCTCTTCCAAAATCCGTTGTTGTCTTCGAAAATTGTTGTATTCGACAAATTCGATGAATAAAAGCTAACTGTTACGTTATCAATAGAGGATACTAAGACTTGTCTTGGAACGGAAAGTCTGAAAATAACGTTAAAATGTTTAATGTAAAATCGGAAGATGTCAAAGAATTTTCAGGAGATATTTTGATGAGCATTATTGAATTTCACCAACCCTCTGTTAAAAACTTACGTATCAAGAAGTTTGTTATTTACAAAAAGCTCAACATAATCATGTTTTCGCAAACGCATGTCACTAAAGTTAATATTGAGAAATCTTGTTCGGCAAGCTGAATTTTGTTTAATCTAAACATTTGAGAAATATTATTTAGGGTTGTTAGTCATTGAAGCTTTTTTTACTCCAATGACCAAAAATTGTACAAATTTTTTATCAGGCTAGGCTTCGTCCAGTGATAATGTTATCGAAATTCTCAAAATTTTGACCCCCCCCCTTTGTCATCATAATCGCTTTGATCTTTGCCGCAATTAAGCTTATCGACATCATTTGGCTGACCCCCTCCCCCCACTCTCTTGATTACGTTATCATTGTACGAAGCCTTTTTATAGATTAAGTATAACTTACATTAAAATTACACTGAATATTACTACAGTAATAACTGTCATTGGGTAAAGCTGTAACAGCTGTTGACCCGTTACAAGGAACAACAATTTCAGAAGGTGCACATTCACAGACTAAAAAAACAAAAAATGTAAACATAAATTACAGCAAAAACTTGCAAATTTGTTGAAGACGAAACCGAAAACCTGATTGTTGAATATTTCCGTCCGATTGAAATGTGATTTTAGTGTTATTTCCAAATTCGGTCAAAAGATAACGGGGCCATGCTTCATTTTTTCCAGGCGCAAGCATATTAACAGTTGAAAATTTATTCTTCAACAATACTTTATCAGCAACATTTTCTACAAAAAAATCCACAACATCTATGAACGCTTCATGTTTTACAGGTACGATAATCGAATAAGTACATTTCTAAAAACAAATCAAAATTTTTTGCTAAAATCAAATTTCAAAATTACATCATATTGTGAATATCCGTTTCCGTAATCCATATTAAAAATTTCTGTAAAGTCACCGGAGTTTGTGCTATTACATTCCACATCTGGATAATTTACATTTTTAACAACCGCAGAAACGAGTCCCAAAAAATTAGTATCATATTTACTGCTAAAGCTAAATTGAAAAATGCCGCTTTGGCTGCCATAGATATACACTTCTGGCTCAGAAATAATATTATCTGTGAAACTAAAATTTTACTGATTTCAAATAAAGGTAAAACCAAAAGCTCAGTACGTGGCAAAAATATTCCCATCAGTTTTTATTTCAAGTTTAAAATCTTCAAATTCATTTTGCAATTTTTTTATAACAAATTTTAAGCTTTGATTTTTTGCATCAATAACAAATTTCCATGTACACTTTGTGTAGCTTTCCACCGTAATCGGAATAATCGCATCTTCTTCCAAATTTATTTGTTGATTTCCAAGCGGACAACTATTTACAGCTTAAAATTATATTAATGGAAAAAAATTGCATTTTTCTCAAAACTCTTACGGATTGACAAAATTACAGCTTCAAATGCATTCCATTTAGCTGAATTATCACTGCCAATTCGGAGATTTAATATTAATTCGGTTGAATAACTGATAAAACCTTGATTTGAATCAAAAGGGCTAAAAAATGCTAAAGTTTAAACTTTTTTATCATGTTGCCCAAAGAATTGTTTATATATTTCTACAATATTTTAGTTTTTATAATTATTTCGTTTATGTGTTCTACATTACAAAAAGAAAGTAGACGCGTTTCATGTTAGCTTTTTTTCTTTGGTTTATCGCAAAATCAGGGACTTCATTCAAGCTACTTTTATTTTGAAGCGCAGTAAAGCGTTGAAAGAAACAATTTGTGTAACAAATGTTTTTCAATATTTACTGATAACCACAGCAAAAAACGTTGCTTTTTCTTCTTTTTGATTTTGAAAAAGGACAACACCATTTTTTCAAAACCTATCTCAAATAAAGATTTAGTTTACACAAAACAAAATTGACATATAGGGTGGTTCAAGAAATTCCCCCTTCGAAAATTTTCGTAAGTTTTTTTCTCTTTGTTTTTCTATTGTTTGCGAAAATTTTCAAATGGGGAATTTTTTGAACCACTCTGTAAATTTTAATCTCTTTAAAAAGAGAATTATAAGAGGTTTTTTGTAAAATTCGACCTTTGACTCGGATTTCGAAAAAATGAAATTTCCAGTTTGAGAGCTAATTCTTTGCGTATAGACTAATTTGATGACGGAGAACACGAATTTAAACTCCGTTTTGACCAAAAATGCCATGGCACAAAGTTGCGAGGTGCCGTGTCATAAAAAGTGCCAAAAATCAAAATTTTTCAAAAGTGCTACAAATTATATATCAATCGATTCGTCATGATCTGGGGAGTCTGGCAAAACATAATTTAACCGTTTAAAGTAATCTTATCGGTGAGTTATGGTCCATTAAAGTGAGAGGTATACGGTAATTCAATATAAACATTCAAATTTTTTACCGCGGGCATACTTTTTTTTGATCTTATTAGATTCCCCATGAAATTTTACATATCCATGGTCAATATCATGGAAAAATCAGGAGTAAGCGATGCACTTTTATCGTATTTTCTGCAAAAACTATATTTCCAGGACCATGTTGGGGACATAACTCATTGAATTTGAAAGATATTGACTAGCAGTGACTTTTATCATGTATATCTATGCTATTAGAGTTATCATGAAAAGTTTCACAACTGCCGGATCATATTTCGCAATTTCGTGTCAGGATATAGTTTCAAAAATTAGCAACATAGGGTATGTTAAGAAAATGGTCTTAAAACTCGAGTTTTTCAAGTAAAATAAATATGTTTGTATTTTAAAAATGTTAAACACATGCAAAAGCAATAAAATAAACCACAAAACATGATATTTATGGTAATTTCGATTTTTTAGGATTTTTTGAAAAAAGTGTGAAATTTAGTGCATCTTCAAGGATACAAAATTAATTGAAAACGGAAAGATATGACAAGTTTTAGACTTTAAGGACAAAAATAAACAATTTTATGATTTTTAAGAGATGTTTTGCACATAGGGAGTCAATATTTGGTTTATGCGGAATTTTTAAAAAATGATGGTATTTTAAGCAGATTTAATATAAAAAACTTTTATTTTGCTTTAGTAACATAGGTGAATATATTTTTTAAACATTTTTCATAACCTATTTTATCGTATTCGGCAAAAAGAACATAAAAAACAAACATTTGACTACTTTTGAAAAAATCAATTTTTTCGAATTTTTGCACTTTTTTTCAAAAAATCCTAAAAAATCGAAATTACCATAAAT
>JAQIXH010000834.1:0-10867 GCA_034700145.1 Panagrolaimus detritophagus | reverse complement strand
TACATCCAACAATGTTTCCATTGAATCTTTACAGATGCCATATCTTCGGCTATATGGATCAAATACAGCTCCTATAATAAAAAAAATACAATTAAAAATATTTATAAATTTGTTTTTACCGTATGAGAATGCACAGCAGATTGCAGCAACAAAAGCTAATTGAGTCAACATTTTTTATTTTTTCAGTTGATTCAAGGTTGTCCAAACACGGTTGGGACTAAAGTAATTTTTCCATTCTATCAGAGTTGCTTTTATATTCAACTAAAATGTCAAAAAAAATTCATTTGAATAATCTTTTTTTATTGTTTTACGTGGTGAAAATTGATGTCATTTTTCATGATTTTTTGTGTAAATTAATTTTAATAATTATTATAATTATTTTTCCGTTTTAAAGTTCTTTTTTTGGTCTTTTGTTGTTTGAAATTTTTTTTACTGATTTTAGATGGAATTATGCTGCGGATGAATTTTTTTGCTGGATTGTATTTTATCTTCAGTTTTTCTTTGCGTTATCAATGGTCCTTGGCTTCATTGTTGATGTTTTGTTCGTTTTTCGGAATAGAAAAAACGGTTTCAAAACAGTTCTTTGTTATTTTTTCCTTTTTTTTGAGTTTTTTGTAATAATTTTATTTTCAAGTTTCAATTCAATTTCAATTTAATATGTCCAAAACGTTTCCCATGTTAGAGACACTTGAAAAAACATAAATAAAAACAAAATAAAATAAAGCAATTAAAACTATTTAAGTTAATTCAGGGAGCAAATCGATATTCTTGTGTAGTAAAATTTTTTTAAATCTTTAAAAATTAAATTAGTTTGTTACTTTTGAGGGTGTCAAATGATGTTGATGAGAAATTGATTAGCGCATTTTTTTGCCTAATTTTTCGGTATCAATTTTTTATCGTGTTTAAATTCTATTGATTTTTCATAGATCAATTTTTTGTCGATAGAACAATTGTCTTTGATGTTATTCATGTTATTTTTTTCAGTTGTTTAATATTACCATAAATTTTGAGTTTTGATGTTTTAGATTTTTAAAAAAAAATTAAATTGTATGTGCGTCATTCATTTTACATTTAACAATGGATAAAAAATCATGCTGTGATGACACAATTTTTTTTTTGTTTTACTTTGTTTTTTGTTTTTAAAAATTACGTTTTTAAAAAAAAAGGAAACCATTTCAGACAAAGATTTCATCAATGACCGATGCAACGGAAAACTTGTGAGAAACATGTGAAAGGAAAAAAAAGAAGCAACGACATAAAAGTGGCTGCAATTTCCTGATTTTTTGCTTTAAAAGCAACCATTTTTTATGGAGTATAATTTTTGAGGTTTTAAAAGCCACCCACATTTTAATGAGTTTTTTTTCAAATAAATAGCCTTCAAATTATTATTTTTGCCAACCGACTGCCGTATGATTGCAGTCGTGCCAGGCGGGTGTTCCAAAAAATGGGATATATGTTATCCGCAAAATAAATGTGGGATGAATAATTAAAAAAAGTTTTTAGACTACGAACTTTGATTTACTTTAAAAATTGTTTGCCCGGAAAAAACGTAGACTTTTTTGGGACGTTGTTTTGATCAAAAATTGAAAAAATTTTGTTTTTTCCTCTTCCTGTTATTTTTTGTTAATGATAAAAATGACGGCAAAAAATATAAAAACAAAAGAAGTTTTAATAAATGACTAAAAAAGATGTGAAAAATAAAAAGTACTTTTAAGCCATAATTAAAAATATACTGAAAAACAACAAAGAAGCCAAATTTCTATTATTTGACTTTTTAATTCTACTTTTTTTAAATTATATTTATGTGTAGTTTTTTTTTGAAATTCGACTTCCGTTTTTGATTCGAACAAAAAAAATTTGATAAATTGTTTTACAAATATGTTTATGTTTAAAAACGATAATAAATATATTCTTTTTTTGTGACGCCATTGGCGATTGTGGTTTTGTCTCTTTCATGTCACATCTTTCGTTTTCTCGTGGGAATTTTTGAAAAAACGTAAGAAAAAAAGTTTGAAAAATACTCGTGTTTTTATGCTTTGTTTTTGTAAAAACCTTTAAAAAAAGTGATAAATTTGTCATTAAAAATATCTAGCAAAATTTTATGTAGCTGACTACAATTTTTTTGCTTTTGCTATAAAATTTTGTGTCACATTTGTGTTTTATAAAACTATGGATTCGAATGATTTGTTTCTCTTCCAAAAGTTCCCAAAAGGGGGAAAAGTGAATTTTTTGAGGGAAACCCTTTTTCTTGTTGTTTTTCTTGTTCTTCTTTGAGGGGGATTGTCGTCTTTTGTTTTTGAGATGAGTGGGTTTTAGTACAATTTTTCATGGATGATAAATTTCTTTTGAAACGACAAAAACAAAAGAAAAAGAAGATACCCTATAAAAAGAAAACTGATTGAAAGAAATTAAAAACATTTTATTGTCAGTTCTTTTTGTTTTTTTTCAGTGTTAAAATTATAGTAATTTTTTTATAAATTAATTAATTTTAAATTTAAAATCCTTAATATAGCTATGAAAAGCTTTTACTATTTTTAACAAAAATTTTTTACAAACGTAGGGTTTCATAATTTGTGTTTTGATCAAGATTGAAATATTTTTTATTTTGAAACTTTATCGTAATTTTATTGATTCAAATGTACAACTTTTTCATCCATTAGTTTCCTTGAAAAATTCAAAGATCAGTTTTTTCAAAGAAAGTTGTTTTTTATCTTTTTAAAACAAATTGTTCGAAACAATTCTTTTTTCTTTTTTTGCTCTTTGACTTTATTGTTTATTATTTAAATTTATGAATGACGAATAATAAAGGTTTTATGCTTTAAACCAAACTTTGAAAAAAAGAATAAATTAAACCTGTTTTGGAACACAAAAACCAATGAATGGAGTTTAACATTTTTTATTTTTTGCCCTTGGCTACTGAAAGTACTATTTTTCTTGTTTTGTCTGTTTTTGGGAAAAAAAGCTAATTTTGACACTATTTTGATTTGTACATATCATTTCAAAAAATGGAAGGGAGGGATGAATACATTTTAATTTTTGATGGGATAATGGCAGATTTTAATATTCATTTGATGCTAAAAACAGACATTTTTTGGGAAAGGAAGTACATGTGAAATAAGTAAATATGTTATGTGTTTCTTTTTTTCAAAAACATAAATTTGTAATTATTGATAAATAAGTTTTAATAAGATTTTTAAAATTACAGGAAGTTTTAAAATAAACAAAAATTCGTCAAAATTGTTTTGGCACTTTTGTCGTATTTTTTTTACACTTTTTATGTGGAAAAAATTTATTTTAGTGGAAAAAAACTGCCGCAAACGGTGTAGTTGAGTAACGACTACGGCGGGCTCGAACCAGGGAAAATCCCCTGGTTGGTAACCCACCGCGCTACACCACTAGACGATAGAGGCAGCCAAAAAAACTCCCAGAAAATGATGTGATAAGCATCAAAAAAAAATCAAACGGTTTGACACATTTTTCATTTCTATCAAAAATGGCATGAACCTGACAATCAGGGCTTTTGTCTATTATTGTTTTGCTTGATTTTCAGGTTCATGTCATTTCAAAAATAATTAAACTGAAAAATGTATCAAAGCCGCTAAACCCCTTGAAGTAACGCCCTTGTTTTAATGCTTAAAAACGAGTATTTTTAACGCATAATTTTAGTAAAAATTATTGAACTTTTTATTCAACTCACAAAAAGTTTTTGGTCTTTTACTATTTCTAGTATAAAATATGCAAATAAATATTTCATTTGGCAAAAACAAAATGTTACAAATTTCGTCATTGCATAATTAATTTATTTCTTATTTCTTTAAAATGGCTTAACTTTTTTTGGGGGAAATGAATAGCTTAACTTTGCTATGACACTAAAACTACCGTATCCAAAAAATGCAAAAAATTTTAAAATCTATCTTTTGAAAAATTAAGAGTGCAAAAAGAAGCAAAAATTTCTTTGTGTCATAATTCTATAAATTTTATACGTAAAAACTTTTTTTGTATAAAACTTAATCCTATAAGGGAATAATTTTTTCCTATTGGGAATTCGTAAGTCAAAGTTTGAAAGAGGTTTCAGATGCGGTCATTTTTTTTGAGATCACATGTAATTCTAAGAATTATGTTTTATGCGATCTTTAAAAGCCTGATAATTTGAAATAGAAGAGTTCAAAAAATTCATTAAAAAAACAACTTTCTTTCTAAAACAAAAATTATAAAAGTCACACATTTCCTTTTCATCTGTCGTAGTCCTCCCCCCATAAGTACGTATGTGCAATTATTACACTATATTATTTTGTTTTTAAACCACTTTATTTTTTTTTCCAAAATTCCAAGAAATATTACGAACATTTTTTTATCCATAAAAAATTGGTGTTTTTTACTTTGCAAATAATTTCATTGACGATGAAAGCAAAAAGCACGCCTCCTTTTTTCATTTTTGAAGGCATTTTTGCCAAAAGGATTCTTCGATACTTAATGAAAAAAAGGCATGTAAAAATCATGCTTTCTTCCTCTTTTTTCCCAGCAAAAAAAATATTAATTGCACGACATTTCTTCAACTTCTTCTTCATTTAAACCGTGAACGTCATTAGAAAAATAAAGTTTTTGATACTTTTTTTCCATTTTTTGTTGCATTTTTGCATCTTTTAAGATTTTGGCTTTTCAAAAAAGTTCAGGAATTCCGTTTTTTGGTTTTTTTTAACCAAAAAATGCCATAAATATTTTATAATTTACCTTTAATTGATTCTATTTTTGATATCATTTGTAAACAAAATATTTGTATATATAGTTTTATACTTGTTTTTGTTTAAAATCGTCATTTGTATCTTTTTTTTTGAATTTACGTTGGTTCACATATTAGTCAAAACTTTTTTTTTATAGTATTCAAAATTTTTTATAAAAAGTAATAATAGCTTTTTTTCTTAAAGTTGAATGGCACTTTTTGAGACACAAGCTTCCAAAAAAGTTCAAGAAACATTCATTGTTTTAATAATATTTTAACAAAACAATGAATGTTTTTTCACTACGGTGTCCTGGTTTTGACAGGAATCCATTTTTGGTCATTTTAAAGACCAATTTTTGCTATTTTTAAAGTCTGAAAAGGACATCAAATTCTCGTAAAACCCCCCCCCCACCTCCTTCCTCCTTTCTTTTTTTTGACATTCTATTTTGGTGTTTCATAAAATTTATATTCTCTTGCACATCCTCATTTTTTATTAGTATTGTTTTAAGGGCAAAAACTAATTCCGTCTTTTATGTTTATTGTAAAAAAAATATTTCAATGAAGGCTAACCCATAAAATTTTAGAAATAAAATTTTATATTGTCTCGAGAGGTAGTCAATAATAGTAGTAGTACTGTAATACCAGAAAATTTCTTTGCATGACTTTTTTTTGTGTCTCTTTTGCAAATCTTGAGCTCATAAAGAATCTTTTATGACACTCTTAAATCATTTATCGTTTTTTTAACCATCCAGTGAATTAAAATATTATGTTTTTTTCTTACCCTTACAGTATACGTGCAAATTTTAAAAACAATTATAGCATCTTATAACAACTTTGTATTAGACAATGTGTCATAAAAAGTGATTAATAAATTTCTGCAAAATTAATTTTTTTGAAACTAATTACTTCCTTCTCAAAAGGACTTTCCCAAAGTTTTTTTGCAAAAAAAAACTTCCGATGCAAATTTTAAAAAGAAAAACTTGTTTTTGATAATACAGTAACCCCGAAAACAACGTTATAAAAGACCAAAAATAATTGTTATGTTTTTTTTGGAAGAAAAATGTCTCATTTAACAATAATAATAATATTGCAAAATATTATGCAAAAATATTAATTACGTATTTTTGATTTGATTATTTCCGTAAGAAAGGTCTTCCCCGAAGATTTTTTAATTTGCAAATAAACTTCCTTTTTTTGAGTAATTTGCAAATGGAAGTAAAAGCATCATAGTACTTTCAAAACTTTTAATAGTTGTAAAAACAAATAACAAAAAAGGGCAGTTATTGCAAGACTTTTATGTGCAGGATTTTTTATATATAAATACTGTCAAAAGCCTTATAATCTTGTCATTAGGGCTTTCGGTTTTATAGACGTAGATAGACAAAAGCCTTTCAAATGTTTGTTATATTACAAATGTTTGGTAGTGGCTTCTGTGTTTGATAAAAGCATAGTTAGGGGTAGTACAGATCTTTTGTAGAGTGTTGTTGATAACCAACTTCAGATTTTTCAGCATAACTATCACGTCCCTCCGTTTATCTTAGCATCAAAGAGCAAATATAAGTTTTTTATAAGATACAACTTTTCCAATACTAGATATACAGTAATTATCTGGTTAATAGTATCATATCTATCACATCATAACACTAACATTACAGTATCCATTTTATTAGTCAGCCACTTTATTAATTATTCATAAGAGACCTTTTTTGCAAAAAGATTTATGCTAATGATAATCATCTGACGAGCTCTTCATTTGCTCCAAACTTTAAACTTTATTTCTCTCGTGAATTTCTTAAGTCATAAGATCAAAAGTATAATTTCATGCAAATGAGATACTTTTATAAAAGATATTATCTTGCAAAATCTTTAATAATAACATTCCATTTATGCGTGTTTTTCACTCCGAAAAAATGTTATTTCATAAAAATTTTTGTTTTTTAATTAAAAAATTCTTACTGGTGCAGGTGCGATTTCTAATTTAAATATTTAATAATTACCCTCCCAAACAAGAACGTGGCCCCTCCTTTTTTTCGAGCATGCTTTTTTTTGACTTTTTATTTTTCCATTCGTTTTAATAACTTTTATATTTTTATAGATTCAGTAACTTGGTTTCGAAGGGTTGGCATTGCTGCACTTCTTCTTCATATACACAATTTTAATAACTTCCAAAAAATAATTTTTGGAACATTGTTTTTGTGCCCTTTTATTTTACTTCAAGTTTTTTGCTCTCACAACGAAAATTTTAAAATAATAATAATAATGGATTACAGTAGATTTTTAATTTTATCTTTTGCCATTATTATTTTTGCAATGATTTATTCAATTGAAGGAAAACCAACGAGTATGTTTTCTTAAAATGGATATATGAAATCCATACTAATCCTTACAAATTTTTAGATGCTGCAAATTCTCAGACAATGGAAGAACTTTTTGAAATGGAAGCTGCCGCCCCACAACCTTCATATCGATTTGTAAATCGTGGATATGAAAATGATGCAGCATCAAAACGGCAGCTAAAAGCTTTCTCAGAAAATGGTGTACCTCGAAATGCAATGGATATGATGCGGGCATTAATTGCACTTCGACGATATCGCCGTTAATCTCATTTCATGTTTTATAAATATATATTAGCTTCTTTGTATCTTCTGTTTTTATCTGTTTCTCGCAAAAAAAACATCAAAGCTTTTTTCTCTCTTTTTTTTATGATCTCAAAGATGCATTTTTTTTGTTTTGTTCTCCCTTTTGTGTACAGTATCCCATCCCTGAATTTTTTATGTAATTTATTTTTTGCAGTTTTTTGTAATGCTTTTTTTTGTTCTAATAAAAATATAAACATTGTTAAAAATAATTTTGAAAGAAAACAAATAATAAAAAATTGTGAAATCAAATATAAAAGGTCCTTTTGAGTGGATGAATACAAATGGATAAACGAAATAATGTCTATATTTTATTTACATAATTAAATTGACCTCACTGAAAATTTGGTGGAATTGAAGGAAATGTCCACGTTTGAACAAATAATTTTAATCAATGTTTTCTTAGCACGAAAAAATTTACCTTACAACGAAAATGCGTTTATAGTGCAAATAAATTTTTTTAGAACAAATTTAATAAATTTTTTAAACTCATTTTTAATTAAAGGTTAATTTTTTGTGCTAAGAAAACATTTGTAAAAATCATTTGTTCGAACGTGAAAACTTCCTTTAACTTCAATGAATTACATTTTTTCTTATTTTTAAAGCTCAAGCTTTTTTATTCTATTTTTTGTGAAACCTTTTTCTAAGAATCGTTTAAGAACGCTTTTAATCATTTTTTCTTGTACTTAATATTTATTAAATTTTTTCCGCATTCTCAAGGGATTTTGTTATATTATAGTTAATACTCTTATGTCATTAAAAGTTTAAAAAATTTTCGTGGAAAAAAACACATTCAAACAAAAACAATCGTTCATCCGCCATTATTTTTTTATATTTAATTTTGAACGCTACATTTTTTGGTCAAAAACTTTAACTGAAAACCATAATTCTGTTGCATTTTCAATTGCAAACTAACTTGGGTGTTTTTTAAGTGTATTTTGTTCTAACGTTTTTGTCCCGGAAAAAAATTTGTTTTTATTAAAACAAAAAAAAGATGTTTGAAACACAAAAGAACATTTTTTTTTCTAGAAAAAATTTAATTTTTCAAAAACAAATGCAATTTAAAAAGATGTTACATTTTTTAGGCTAAAAATCACATAGGGTTACAATTTGCCTACAAAAATAATTTATGCAAAACAATAACAAAACTTTTAAATTAAAAATCTTATTATTTTTAGGCACTGTTAAACCACCTGTTTCCTTATAATTAAAGGGCAACAGTAAAAAATATTTTGGTGTTACAAAACTGAGTCAGCGAAAATACAGAATTTTAAATAAAAATTTTTTAACACAAAAAATTCGTAAAAGTACACTATATTCGAAAAAACATTGTTAAATTTCAAAAAGATGTTTAAATAAACAGAGTAAAAGTAAAAAATTTTTTAAATAAAGAAAACAACAAACATGAATCAAAAAAATTAATCATCAATTACAACATCGACAGGATCAATTTTATCAATCATTTGGACAATTTCGCTGTCGGTTAAACGACCAGTATCCGGGAAAATTTTAATAGAATTGGAACTTCCATTTGCTTTATCCATTGCAGAAACGATCAAAACACCATTTTCATCAACTTTGAAAGTGCATTCAATTTCAGCTTCATTAACAGGAGTTACCCCGGTTAAAACAAAACTTCCCAATAAAGTGTTATTCTTGGGAACAGGATCTTCTCCTTCAAAAACATAGAATCTCATCCGAGTTTGGTTGTCATTACATGTAAAATATGTACGCTTTTCTTCAAATGGAATTCGAGTATTCCGTTTCACAATTATACTGAAAATATATTTTTCTTTGAGATAGCCATCATTGTTTTCTTTATCATCGCTACTTTCATTTTCATCCTCAGTATCCTCGCTTTTGCTTTTGAGACAGTCAGTTCCAAGAGAATGAGGTGTAACATCCAACAAACGAATATTTCTAATACTTGTATCAAATGTATTGGTTAAATGAGCAGCCATAAGTGTTGCACCATACGCGACAGCTTCATCAGCATTGATATTGTTTTTTAATTTTTTACCATTAAAAAATTTCTTTATAACATCTTGAACAAATGGAAGTCGAGTTGATCCACCAATAAGAATAATATCATTAACAGCAGATTTTGTAAGCTTTGCACTATCCAAAGCATTTCGAACAGGTCCAATAGTTCTTTCTGTTAATTCTTTACAAAGTTCATTGAAACGAGCTTGTGAAATTTTGCAATTAAGAAAACTGCCATCGACTTCAATTTCAGTTGGAGCGGAAACTCAAAAATATTTTCGCATCTTCACATGCTGCTTTTAGTTTGCAAATTGCTTGGAGATTGGTCGAAATATCAGTACCATGTTGACGTTTAAATTCGTCAATACAATATTTAACAAGAATATTATCAAAATCTTCTCCACCAAGATGACCATCACCAGCAACAGCAAGAACTTCGCAATTTCCATCGTGAATTTTAATAATTGAAACATCAAAAGTTCAACCACCAAGATCATAAACAAGAATATTTTCTTCTTTTTTATCCTGTTTATATCCATATGCTAAAGCAGCGGCTGTTGGTTCATTAATAATCCTTAAGACATTCAACCCAGCGATACGTCCAGCGTCAATAGTTGCTTGACGTTGTGCATCACTGAAATATGCCGGAATTGTAATTACAGCATCTTTTACACGATGACCAAGATAATATTAGGCAGTTATTTCCATTTCTTTCAATATTAATGCACTAATTTCTTCTGGCACAAATTTTTCTTTTTTTCCTTTAAATTCAACTTCCACTGCAGCTTTTCCTTTCTTTGATACAACTTTGAAAGGCCAATTTTTAATATCATCTTAAATTACTGGATCATCAAATTTTTTTCCCATTAATCGTTTGATACAGTAAATTGTATTAGTGGAATTTCGATGTATGCGATCCTTAACCCATTGTCCAACTTTTTTAAAATCGTGACTGAATGCAACAATCGAAGGGGTTGTTCGATTACCATTATTATTTGCAATTATTTCAACATTTCCATTTTGAAAAACGCCAACACATGAATTGGTTGTACCTAAATCAATACCAATTGCTTTTGAGGTTGCCATTTTATGTATTACTAAAAAACAGCCATTTAATGATAATAATGACAACGTAATTTAAACAACACGCTGTAAATTAAATTGAAATATAAAACTCAATAGTTAATATTAATTATTATTAATTAACGCAGTATTCAAAAATACGTTTTCTGAAACAGCAAACTAAGTGTAATTTTTTAGCAAACTGCTGTCTTTAAATATCGCAACATCTTTTTCGTTGATCTCACTTATATAAAAGAGTATCACTTTTTCTTTTCCGTGACAAGAACAACTGGCTCCGACGGATGCTGTTACTTTAGTAAATCAATAATACAGGGTGGTTCGAGAATTCCCCCCCCCCCCTAAACGTTGATCGCAAATTAATACAATTAAAAAAATCGAAAAACGGACTTCACATTTGTTTTTAGCACCTAATAGGAAAGAGGTTTCACGAAAAAAATCAAATTTT
>JAQIXH010000833.1:0-10868 GCA_034700145.1 Panagrolaimus detritophagus | reverse complement strand
TTTGCGGCATCTTTTATATAAAAATGATCTCCATCGGGTGTTACTTCAATTATATCACTGCAAGCAAGGAGTGCCAACAATTCTTTTGTATAACGGGGTTTAAGATTTCCATATTTTGCAACTTCAGAATAATGTGCTGGTGCAGATTCTGAACCAACAGAAGCAAGAGCTTTAAAAAGATTTGTTCGATCTGCAAGGGCAATTCCAAGGGCGATATTTGCTTGAACGGCGGCGGTCTGAAAAAAATGTGAAATTAAATTGATCAAGTGGTTTACTCAAAATTGTTGATCAATTTTTTGGGTATTAAAAATGACTAATTTTGGATACTTTTAACTATCTTAGGCAGAATCAATTAAATTTTTTTTCATTCAAAAACAACACTTCTTGATGTTAAAAATGAAAATGAAAGTCATATTTTTTAAACTGAACGGAAAAATCTTTGACAAAAAACTTTTAAGATAGTGGATGAATTTTTTTTCAAAGTATTTTTCCCTGTATTTTATGAAAATTTTACTATTGAAAAAAAAATCCATCCACTATTCGGCAATTGTTTCCTTATTTAGTTATCAATGCTAAAAAAAACTGACATCACCACTTTTAAAATTTTTGGTAATACAGAAATTTGTTGCGAAAGTATGCGGTCAATATATAAAACTATAATATGTGCACGTTTAAAATCATTTTTTTATATTGATTCATAAAAACATTTTTTTCTATGGCAAAAAAATGGTGCTATTTTTTTGAACAGATATTTAATGTAATACATTCACCAAATTATCGTTACAAACTCAGAATTTTTTAGTACTAATTGCAAGGGGGGGGGAATTTTTTTTCACTGTATTAACACACGTAATAGCTAAAAAAAGAATTTAGCTCATTAAAAAAACTGAAAATGAAGCAGTTTTGAAAATTGTTAGCAGCAGCTTAAAAATTTTTTTTATGTAAAATATTCAAGTTTTCGATTATTTAACTGCAGGATTCAGGTGTTTGATAAAATTTTTATTTGCTCACATCTTTTTTATTTTATTCATAAGTGTTTATAAACTGGGGTTGATTAATTCCGTTTAGCAGTTCCACCAAAACTAGAGCGAAAATTTAGTTTTTTAATAAAATCATATATTTAAATTCTGTTTGGACAGATATAAGTTATGATAAAAAGTAGATCAGAAAAGTACTATTTAAAAAACAATTTTTTTTTCAATATTGAGAAAAAATTTGCGGAAAAGTGTTCCCCGGAAGTACTTCCACACATCCCTGTTGATTAAGTTTCACTTTCATTTTTTTTTTGCATTAAAACTGTTCCTTATTAAAGCAATAGACTTACCATTAATTTGTTGCGGATTTCATCTGCCATACTAAAATATTTAAACAAAATTTAATAATAAAACAAAATTAGAAGAAAATGAAACTGCAACAGCCAAATTAATGAGCTTTTTTTAACTGACTTTTTAGAACAAGATCATTGTCTTTTGCCTTTTTTGCTACTATTTTTATATTTTATAGTTTATATTTATTTCCTTTCGATTTTTGTTCTTTCAATCAAAATAAAAGTTTCTTCTAAGAAAGGAAAAAGAGCAAAAAATCACGTATGCAAGTTTATCTTTGCAAAAAAATAGAGAAAAAGATTGATTAGTGTTTTTTCGTTAAAACTGAAATTTTTTTCGTACATTTGAACTTTTTAAGAGAACTGACTAGTGCGTTTTTTGCTGTAAATTTCATAAACGAAACTTATTATTTTGCCAAAGAAAAATTAAAAACTAAATAATTTACGCTACGTATGGGAGCGATCAATAAAATTAAAATTAATTTCTATAGGAAATTTAAGTTGCAACCATTTGCATTATTATTTAAAAAGATATGGAAAACTTTTTTTGGAGTTTAACGTCTTCTGTTTTTTTTTTAAAACTGGCTAATAACGAATAAAAAACAATGCTTTTTGCATAAATGCAGACACTCAACTGCTGAAAACTTTGAACAAAATTAAATTCTGTGATAACAAAGACTTTTTTGGAAAAATATATTGTTAATGAAAGTTTTAAAGAAAATACTAAAAAATTAAAAAACACTTTTTCAACTAAATTTTTTTATAAACTGTGAGCTGGTCCGGATAAAAACATAAAAACAACCTAAAATTTTAAAAAGTTCTAAAACTGTGGCCAGCTAAAAATTCGGAAGAACATTTTGCAAATTACGCCAAACAATCAACTGTTAAAAAAATTTTTAGGCCTCTTTGTAAAACAAAAGTCAATTCTGTGATAATGAAGATTTTTTGGAAAACTATGTTGTTAATGAAAGAAAATACCAAAAAAAATTAAAAAAAAAAACAATTTTTCAACTAAATTTTTTTATAAACTGATGTTCCACTTGATTTTTTGTTTTATTTAAAAAAATTTAGAAAAAGATTTTGCAAAATGCAAAATACGCCAAACGTTCAACTGTTAAGAAAAATTTATAAGCCCCTTTGTCAAATAAAAGTTAATTCTGTGGTGCATACAAAACTGGATCTGGTGAAAAAAAAGATTGCTTAAAAGAACCTCTCAAAAATCGAAAGAATACTGAAATTATATTGTTAATAAAAGCTTTTAAGAAAATGCCAAAAAAAAGTACAAATATGTCAAGGAAACATTTTTTCGGCTCAAAATTATTTTATAAACTGCATACTTAAATTTTCGGTAATACAACAAAAAAACCAAAGTTACTTTTAAAAAGGTATATAACTGCCATACTCTTCTGATTTATATTAAGAAATTTTAACGATAAAAACAAAAAGGCAATTAAAATATATAAAAAATTGCAAAAAGCGATAAAACTAAAATAAAGAAAATCTGAAAAAAGTTAATTTTGTGTGAGCACGATTTTTTGGAACAATAAAGTGATCAATGATTTGATTAAACAAAAAATATACAAAACTGTAGGAGAAAGATTTTCTCAACTTAAAAATTTTTTATAAACTGAGGGTTCGTCGAAAACCACAAAAAAATCCAGAGTTACTCTTAAGTAGTTCAATAACTGTCTCCAATTATATTTTCCTTGATATATTTTTTCCAACATGTAAAACATAACAGTTAACTTTTTTGGTTTTTCGATTTTTTTGCGCTTTTTTGATAATACAAAAACATACCAATGCCATCAAAATATTATCGTGTACAAAACTCCAGAAAAACTGATTCAATTTTAATTTGATTGTTAAAAATTTTTATCAACTAAAATATTTTAAACAAATTGAAACAACAATTTTCTTTATTTCTGTTTTATTGAATGAAAAACAAAATATCAAAAACTTTTTTCACTATTTTTTTTACCCGAAGCAAAATAAAAAAAAGAACATAATATTATTGTCATTTTGTTGTTTCCTTTCCCTATTAAAATTATTGGAACAACTTTTTTGTTTTTGTTTTTTTGCCTTGCGGACATTTGTCTGTCACCCGGTATTACACTTTCATTCTTTTTTTCTGTGCTATGATTATTTGTGTTTTTTTTTTAAATATTTGTTACTTTTTTTTCGTAACTAACTTTTTTAAATGATAAATTTTGAGTGTTTTTTATTTTTTATGAGAGAGAGAAAAAGTTGTTTTTCAAAAGTAGCTTTAAAGAAAGAAATGCAAAGAAAATGTGTGAAAACACATGTGTTTTTTTAAAAGAAGAAAAGAAATTAAGAAATTTGCAAAGATCATGAAAAAAAGAAAACAAGAAAAAAAACAACGAAAGAAAAAGAATGATTTCAAAAAAAATGTGTTTACACCTATCTTTTTTTTTAAGTCTGAAACAAAACAAAACTCGAGTCATTTGTTTTTGTTGTTTTTATATTCAAAAAAAGTGACGCTTCTGCAAAGGTTCTTTTTTGTTTTGTTTAACTAACTGAAAAAACTCTCTCTTTTTTCTATTTTCTCTAAAATATAAAACCACAAAAATAAACACTCCCTTTTTTGATTAGGAAATCGAACCAACTGCCTGTTTTCAGCTGCTGCTGTTATTTTCCATGCTTCCATTTTGATTTGTTTTTTAAAAACTTATGAAAAAAAATAATTGAAAAGTGCAAAAAAACTGATGAAATATTCTCTGAAAGCAAAAGAAAAAAAGACAATGACAAAAAAAAAGAAAGATGATTTCAAAACTGAATAAAAAAATATCGGCTTCTTTTTATTAAAATTTAAAAAGCAAAAAAAAGGAAATGTAATTTTTTAAAAAAGGTGGAGCTTATTTCTTTCAAAAAATGTTTCTTTATTTTTAACTGCATTTGAAGTAGAAATAGAAAAGTAATGTTGTTTTACTTTTGTTACTTTAACTGTAACCTTCTTCAACTCTTTCATTTCTGCTTAATTTTTGCTGTTTTTGAAACTTTTTTAATTTTTTTTTTTATAAAAACTGCCAACAATCCATTTAATCTTTAAAGTATCTGATACCAAAAGTTAAAAAAATGATCATTATTTTTTCTTAAACTAGACAATTTTTTCTGTTATCCATGTAAGTTTTTTGCCCTTTTTAGTTTGTCATTTTTTTAACTGTTTAATTTCTGCTTAATTTTTGTTGTTTCTGAAACTTTTTTAAAAATTTTTTTTATAAAAACTGACTTCCTTGCTGGCGTATTTGATTAATTCTAGCTTTCTTGTATGCATTTTGATTTTTTAAGAGAATAATTTATTTCACCGACAAAAAAATTATGCATTTTTCTGAATTCAAAAACTGAAAATTCTATGCTTTGCACGAATCAAATTAACTGATCTTTTAAACTAACAGGTATGTATTAAATTTTTACTAGAAAAGTTTTTTAAACAATACTTTGTTTTTCTGAGTTTTTCTTTAAAGTCATTTAAATTTGAAACTTAAAGGTAATCATTTATTTTGTCATAAAAATTCTAATTTTTTTTTGGCGCTAATTGGTTATAAACTGGCTTGAAGAACTTCGAAAGAACAAATTTTATTTCTTTTTGCGACGACGAAATTTTTGATTAAAAGTTAACTGCATTTGATTAGCAAATTGGTTGGTATCATCTCTAAGTCGATTTAAAGATAATATTTTTATAACTGAGCACTACTATAAGAATCAAATATTGTTAATCTTGTATTTCTAAAGCAGGATATAAATATCTAGAATCACTTGTATCACACTTTTAATGCCAGTCCAAAGTTTAGTTTTTCGAGTCCAGTCCAGAGCTGAATCCAGTCCAACGTTTAGACTTGCCCGCAGCAAAAAATTATTTAATTACATAATAATTTATTTTACAAACTGTTAACGTTTTCTTCTTTTTTTAAAATTTAGGAAAATTTGTGCTATAAACATTGTTTTTAACTTTCTGGACTTTGTTTGATTGAATCAAAACATATTTTTGTGTCATCAAATCACAACCTAAAATTTTGTGTGTTTCAAACTTTACACAACGGATTAGTTGTTATCAGTCGTCAATTTTTTCGGAAGCTTTTTAGGGAAGCTCCTTGATTCAATTCATTTTCATTCGTGACCTTTTTGTTTGACATTTCCTGATTTTTATCATTAAACAAAATTGATCATTTGACGTCAGGCTTCGTCATTCATATGGGTAAGTTTGTATTTTGGTCGGGCTTTTAAGATTTTGGTATAAATTAATCAATGTTTTTGTTTCACTGACCTGAGCAAATTGATTGGATTTTTTTGATTACTTCGAGAGGCAATGGAAAATTTAAACTGGAATTTTTATCTGGTTCGCTTACTATTTATTTTTTAACTGACACTTTCTTCCAAATCGACGTCTATTCATTTTTTTAGGTTTTATTGTGGTTGAGCATTTAAGATCGTCTTGTAAATAATTCAAAATTTCTTAATTTAACTGTTAATCTTTTTGGATTTTTGAGGAGCAAAACTGCAGTATTTTGAATAATTTGTGAAGATCAAAACTGTTAAAAAGAAAGGTTTGATAGGGCTTTTTTAAACTGACAGCTTTTCATTCTTCGAAGCGACATTTAGTTGATTCTTCCCCCTATATCAAAATTTTTAAACTGCGAATTACATTATGATGACTTTTTTAACATCTTTTTTAAACGGTAAAAATTATTGAAAGTATTAAAAAAATCAAACTGTGTAAGTATGTCGTTGAATCAATTTTTTACCCCCTATAACTATAAATTTAAAATAAACTGAGATGAATTTTTTTGTTTTATAAGGACCAAATTTTTTTGGATTTTTCAGGAGCAAAACTGCAATATTTTGAATAATTTGTAAAGATCTAAACTGTTCCGAGAGCATTGTAGGGTTTTTTTAAACTGACGGCTTTCTTGGAGATGACATTTAGTTGATTCTTTCATTTATATCAAAATTTTTAAACTGTCCATTTAAATTTACTTGTTTAACATCTTTTTTTAAACGATTAAAACTATTTAAAGTATTAAAAAAATCAAATTGTGATAAAAGTTTTTTGGATCGTTGAATCAATTTTTTACCCCCTATAACTATAAATTTAAAATAAACTGGGATCAGTTTTTTTCGTTTTATAAGGACCAAATTTTATAGTATTTTTTTTGCAAATTTTTATATCAATCAAAAGTCTGAACTCTATTCACAATTTTTTTTATTGCTTTTCTCCTCACTTTTTTGCTATTTCAATGACATATACCGGAAACTTTATCATCCATTTTTTTGATTACCCTTTTTTACCTTTGCTTCCACCTCCTCCTCGCCCTGTTGCTTTATCAGATCATTCATTCACTTTTAGCAATCATTCAATCATAACCATCAACTATCAACAACATTTGATAGTTTAACGCCCATTTTTGTTCCTTTCTTTTTTTTAAGTTGTTGTTTGCCGATATAACATAAAAAATATAGGTCAAAATAATGCCTTTTGACTTTTTTTGCTTTAGCGTTTTTTATTGTTTTTTTTGAAGTTGATCTTTTATGGAATAATATGAGAGAGATGGCGGAGGCTGGTCAATAATAAGGTAAAATAGTCTAGAAGATAACATTTTTTAAAACTGCAGCAGTATGATATTAAATTAAAATTCTAAACTGTCATAAAACTTGTTATATGGCAAAAAATAAAGTGAGATAAATAAACTGAGCAGTTTTGTATAAAAGAAATATTTCAAAAATTACTTTCCATTTCTTTAAATAACTTAGTCATTTTGCTGGAAACTTTTTATAATTTAAATATGTGTATTTAAACTGACATATACTCGATATCCATCAGGATAATTATAAGAGTTTTTAAAGGAAAAATTATTTTTATATAATTGCCACTAAATTTTAAGCATATCCTTAAGTTTTTTTCTATTCACTGCAATCATCTCACAGTTATTTTGTTTCGATAAATTTTTTTAAAAAGTAAATGTAGAGGTAAGGTAAAGCTTTAAAATTGGGGCAATGTTCCCTTGTTAAACTGTGCAAGCATGACATTTTTATTGTCTCAATTCTGATAAAAACAAAAATTGAAACCAAACAATGTTAGTCGTGATCAATTAATTTTCTAACGAAATTTTCAAATTATTTATAATAAATATCTCAGAATTTTTTTCTGTTTTTCGAGAATTTTTAACTTAATTATTTTGTTGAAAAATTTCTATAATCTAAATACATTAAGTAAAACTGTCATATTCATTAAGACGAGGAACTTTAACTAATTTTTAAAAATTAGTTAAAGTTCCTATAATTACAATTTTTTGAGGAACTTTAACTTATTACTAAAATTTTTTAAAAATAACTTTTGCCGTCTATAAAAATATTAATGTAGTTTTAAACTGCGTTTGTCTGGATGAGTTTTAATTATTCCTTTGTTTTTTTTTTTGAAATTTCATTTACTTTAAACCATCAAAAAAGCTTTCAACTGATATTTTATTTCATGATAGTTATTTTGTGTTAATCATATTTGTTAATGAAATTGTTATCTCCACTTCAATGTCCGGTATCATTAAAATCTTTTCTGTTCTGTTTTTTCATAAAATTATGAAAAAATTGTAACCACTTAATTAATATTTGCTGTTTTCTGGATCTTTTTTGAGCTCATATATAAATTTTTTTAACTGACATGAATTGGATTACCTTCTTTAAAAAAATCTCAAATTTTTTTTTCCTGATATATTCTCCAAAAGTTTTTTTGCCACTAATTTAATTAAATTGCATTAATATATGACATGCACTTTGATTTTGTGCAGATTAATATTTAAGTAATATCTTCTTGAGATTTTTACTAGTTTTTTGAAAACTCTTCATTCAAACCCGATTTTAATAAAATTTCTTTGATTTAAAATTTGACATTGAATTTAGGTGTTTAAAACTGCAAATTTTAAGATATTTCTTTTATAACTATTTAATTCAAAATTTTAAGGAATTAAGTAACTGTAGTTTTCACAAATTTCATACAATTTTAAACACTGTTTAACCAATACATTTTTTCTCTCTAACACTTCCCTCAATTATAACCTTCATTTTGCTTGTTTTTTACTCAAAATTTATTTCCACAGAACTAAAAAAACACAAATATTGGAAAAAAAGTGACGTGATTTTTTTAGTGTTCTGAAAAAAAAGCGAGAAAAAAGAATTAGCACTTTCATAGTATTTTTTGTTTTGTTTTTCTGTTATGACTAAAACCAACCACCGAAGCAACAACTATTTTTATTTTTTTTCATTGCATTTATTTTTCGTGCAAATGTTTTTCTATTATTTTTTTTAAAAAAGCGGAGCATGAAAAAAAAAGATGAGAAAAACAAGCTCAAAAAAAACAAGAGAAAGAAAGAAAAAAAGTGGGAAGCAAAAAAAGATGATTATTATTTATTTTGGTCAGATTTTTTTATAGAAAGAAAAAATAATATGTGTACTCAAAAAAATATGTATTTCATAATAGTTTTATTTTTTTATATATAAATAGTTCTTTTTTAAATTGTATGTTATTCAAAAAATTTTTTTTGTTATGTATTTTTGTGGTTTAACTGGTATATCACGAGAAATTTTAAACTGAACTATTCTTTATTTGGGCGCTTAAATTTTAGGGTAGTTCCCAATTTATTCTTATAGAGTTTAGGGCAGAAACGTCATTATGTAAAAATAACTTTTTTATTTTTTTCTTTTTAAAAAACACTCCCCTCTAAAAAACACTTTTAAAAATTTAAACTGTTAACCTTCATTTGTTTTTTTATTTTATTGTTTTATTTAATGGATCATTTGAACTCTGTGGGGATTGATCTAATAAAATTGGTAAATCATGATTTTAAACTGTAAAACAACGGAATACTGCTTAAGACGTTTTGGCTTTAAAAAGCCAAAAACTATTATTAAGGCCCATTTCGTAAAACTTAAAAAAATTTTTAACTGCAAATTCTTTTGTTCATCGTTTTATTAAAACCTATCCAACAATCCTTAAAAATTCAATGTGTTCAAACTGCCATATCAGTATCTTCAGCAATTTACTGTTGTTTTAGTATTACTTTTACTGATTCAATATATGTTTCTTTATACCCCAAATTTTAGTTGTTTATTACGTCATTCAAAATTTTTAAAAAACTGATTTAAAGTATTTTTTAATTATTAACTGTACTCATGTGTATAAATTATGTTGTAAACTCCAAAATTTATACCTTTAATAACTTTTCTTTTTGTTAAAACTGCCAATAAAGTCGAATTTTTCTCTTAAACCTAAGGTACACTGAATTGAAATATTGAAAAAAATTTTTTTTTCTTAATTTTGATAACTGTCTTTTGAAACTTTTATATCATGGTTTTAAAAACTGATTACATTAAAATTTTATATTTAAAAAAATATAGCCCATTTCGTAAAATTGAATAAGTTTTTGATGAGATTTATTTAAAAATTTCTACAATTTCAAAAAACGTAAACTGAGGATCTATTTATCATGTATTTTACAGTTAATTTATTATTACTTTAACTGATCTCAAATCACTTTCTATAAATTTTAACAGCAATATTCACAAGATAATGTTAGTGGATTTCCATGGATCAGTTTGGCTTTTTAACTTTTTACAGTTAATTTATTATTACTTTAACTGATTTCAAATCACGAATATTTCTTCCTGGTTGATTTTTCTCGGTTTTTCTTAAAATGCAGAATACATCTAAGTTAGGAGATAAAAAAAATTGTTGCAAACTGTTAATATTTTCCTACAATTTCAAAACGTTATGATGTTTTTGTTCAAAATTTTGTTTCATAATTTTAATGAAAAACTCATAACTTTTCTTAAACGTTTTTTTTTCCACACCTCCTCCTTTTATGTTTTTTGGATTTTACTCTTGTCTTATTGAATTTTTTATAAAAAACTTGAATCTATTTTAAGTTATCTGGATTGGTTGTAAACGCTAAAAAATTCTTATTTTTTCACTGAATCTTACGAGGATTTTTTTATGATGATACTATAAAAAAATTTTACAACTGCAATATGTTTTACTAAAATCCCTTTTGTAATATAAACTGACACCTCTGAGATCGATTTAGCAGAAAAAGATTTAAATTAAACTGAAATAAATAATATAAGTGCTTTTCTTATAACTTTCAAAAACACACTCCTTAAAAATTTTAGCTAAAAGTTGATTTCATAATTTTATTACTCATAATTTTTCTTAATTGTTTTTATTTTTTTACACCTCCTACTTTCCTGCTCTTTTGAGCCAACCTCTTTTTTATCACTTTATTTTAATAAAATCGAGCATATTTTTTGCGTGAAATAACTGTTTGATTTGTTTTCTTAACATTCTTACTCATTTTTATATTTTTTCAGATTAAAACTCCTAAAAAATGACAAGTGTTAAAATAATTTTTGATTCTCCAAATCCGACATTTTCACCCAGCTCTGAAGTATATGGATATGTTTTTGTTGAAACTTTAAAGCCAATAAAAGCTGATCAAATTATTCTTAAAGCAACCGGAAAAGGAATAACATCATTTTTTCG
>JAQIXH010000832.1:0-10868 GCA_034700145.1 Panagrolaimus detritophagus | reverse complement strand
TATTAGCTTTTATTTGTCGATAATATAACAAAAAATGGGGTTTAGAATTAATTGAACGCAGAAAGAAAGCTTTTTCAACCGTTTTAAAAAAATTTTTGCCGGAGTCGATGACATCGACTCCAGGCCATCGACTCCGACTCCGACTCCGGAGTCGACTCCTCGACTCCGGAGTCGGAGTCGCAACAACACTGCTGTCAAATTTTTGCCGAAAATCATCAAATTTTTTGATCGTTTTGTTTCGGTTTCAAGACAAAAATATCGAGATTCCAATCTGGTTCAACAGCTCCTAGATCCAAGATTCCGGATCCCGGCAACACTAATTCAGATTTAAAAAAACGAACAGCGAATTTGAAAGCAAAAGCTTAGCTTCAGAATCTGGTGAAAAACAAAAATTAGGTATACACTCTTAGATGTTCTTAACGTAGACATTCCCAAGTGGATTTGGAGTTTCGAATCCATGTTTTGACTATAAACTGGTAATGTTTCCTCTGCTAACATTATGTAAGGTTTTTGCCCCATATTCATCCATATCTCCAATTCAGTAGTAATAATTTCGATAAATGAAAAAATCGCTGCTTAAATGCTAACAAAAATATACGACATATCAATGTTTTAACATAATCATACGGATTATATTATGAAATTACTTCCTTGTTACTAAACAAATGACGAAAAAGACATACTGTTTATCAAAGAAAACGGGGATTATATCACTGACACATGAGTCGAAAAGCGTTAAGTTTTAACAGTATTATAAAACATTTTGAAAAGACTCTGAAACGTCAACAACATATATAATTTTGACGTTTGATTCATGTGTCAGTGATATAATCCGCGTTTTCTTTGATAAACAATATGTCTTTTTCTTCATTTGTTTAGTAACAAGGAAGTAATTTCATAATATAATCCGTATGATTATGTTAAAACATTGATATGTCGTATATTTTTGTTAGTATTTAAGCAACGATTTTTTCATTTATCGACATTATTACTACTGAATCACCACCAGTACCATATTATTTGCCATGCACAGGTTGCTCGTCTTTTTAGTCGCTTTGTTACTCGCTTGCAGTGTCATCTCAGCTGCTGTAGCAAAAGGTGCGTATTTTTTAAATGTGATAAAACAATGTTAACAGAAAAAATTCAACGTTTCGGCGAATTTTTGCTAATATTCACGTTATAATTAACTAATGTTTCAGCTAAGCCAGTCAAAGTTAGCACTCCTTGTGGAGATGATTACCAATGCGGTAACGGAATGTGTCTTTCGTGGACATATGTTGGCGATGGTTATTGCGATTGTGGAAGTGACGAACCTTATCCAATCTGTCCATAGTACACATTTTATTCTTGTTACTTTTCTTCTATATTTTTTGTTGTACTTATCATCCTGTGCATTTACGGTGATTCAGTACCAACTCTGAATAATAATAAGTTTATTCAAAACAAACTTTTAAATTTGTTTTTAAAGAATTTAATAAACTTTGTAATTTTTTTGAACTCTATAGGTGAGATTTCCATGTTTGAAAACAAATACCTCTCTTACATAACACTACTCGTTGTTGGAATTTTTGAACAAAATAATCATTTTTTGTTCTTAGAATTTTTTACATGTGAATTTTCAAAAATTCATTTTCCATAGTTGCATATAATATTAGCAAACTTTTTGAATTTTTTAAGTGAACTTGTAGTTGCAGTGTGCTTTTTGTGCTCAAATAAGGCAGTAAAAGCGTTTTCAAAATAACATTTTTTAAAGTTTTTCATTATGAAATAAAAAAGTGAAACTATTGGGAGATATTGCATTTGGATTATTCCATTTATCACTTTGCCTTTTATTCGACCAAGATTTTGGTTTAATGCAGATTTTGTTAGAGATGGTAGTGGCAGACTTTGGCCGGTAAACTTTAAATCTCAAAGTTTTAAAGTAAATTTATGTTTGGTTTCTTGGTTTTTGAGAAGTGACTATTTCTCTTAAGAGAAGACTGACTTTTGTTTTTAAAGCTTAGCAATAATTGAAGAGATACATTTATTAGAACAATAAACAATTTTTTTAAAAAGTAAAAACAAAATAATCGCGAATTCTAACTTTTAGTTTTTGTAAAAACTTTGAAACCCTAAAGTTTACAGTATCTTTGTTAATTATGTAAAAGCTTGATAATCATTAAAATTTGATCATTTGGGAACACAAAAAAGTTTTAAAAAAAAATTAATGAGGCCTTTATTTTCTAAAATACTGACTTTTGCTTTTTTTCCTAAAAGGAAAATACTGTCTATTTCCACAAAAAAAGGTAAAAAAATGCACCTGATCTTTTTTAAATGTTAAAATGAACCCTTAGAGACTTCAAAAAAAGTTTTGAAAAAATAAAAGTTATTTTTTGAATTAGGTGGAGAAAACACTGATTTTTTGCCTTTTACAAACAAAATTACTGCGTAGGATTGCTTAATCCTTGAGTTCCTCTTTTTTATAAAAAGTTTTTGACAAATCATTTGGGAACAGCAAAATAATTAGAAAGAAAAATAATTTTTTAAACCAAAAGTACATAATTGGCAAAACAAGTTTTTTAGCTGGCTTAAAAAGTGATGACTTTTGATGTTTGTTGCATTTACCGTAATCAAAAAAGCAATAAGATACTTTGCCAATTAAGGTTTTAAAAACATGGGCTTTTGTTTGACATTAGGGATTAAAGTAAATGGAAATTATTTGAAAGAAGATTTTTATTTTTTAACTTTTGAAAAAGAATCCCCAGAGGGAATGCAAAAACTTTGAGAACAAAGAAAGGTTAAAAAGGTTTTTTTTTTGAATTTAAAAAAGAAGAATGCCCTTTGTTTTATGGCATGTTTACAGTAATCATGTTTATTAAATCCAATACCGAAAACTCTTTTTTTGTAAAGGTTAAAACAAATCATTTGGGAAAAAATTTTTAGAAAAAGTAAAAGTTAATGAGCTCCGTTTTCGCTATTTGACTTTTAATACTACAGCAATGAGTATTTTTTAAGAATGATTAATTACAGTATACCTTAAAAACCTTCTTTAGTATTATATGTTACGTCCAGATCTGACAACGGACGTCCAGATCTGACAACCATATAAAGTACTGGTGATAAGCATGTCAGTCTAAGTAGTTATGGATGTTCTGGAGTATTTAGCGTTAAACTTATGGTATTATGGTAGAATATAAGGACTGAAACTATTTAAAAAGTGTTTAAGTCCTTATATTCTTATTTTAAACACTTTAGAATATAATATTGAGTTTAATAATAAGATAGTTAATTAATGCTTAAATTAGGAATTTACGACTGAAATGGCTAGAATCTATCTTGCATAACATCATCTTAATAAAACATAGTGTAAAATCACTAATTAAAGCTTATAGCATCCATAAATTTAAACACTTATATGGTTGTCAGATCTGGACGTAACACATACATCTCTTATTTTACCGCTGAAAAAAAATTTTTTGAGGAAAAACTTTACACAAAATTTGAACAAAATTCAACCAAAAATTGACTGGTTTAAGACTTTTAAAGCTAATGTAAAAAATTATTGAATAAATTTTATTGTAAAAAAGTGGATTTTTTTACTTTCTGTTGTTTTATCAATTTTTTATTATTTTTGTGATGCTTGGGCATTTGATTCCTTTTTGTTTTCATTAATAATCGCATTTCATTATAATATGTCAAAATTATTGGTTACAAATGTGACATATGTTTTTTTGAAATAATCTTTCCATAATCTTTTATGATGTTTTTGATTAAAAAATAAATTATTCAAATGTTATGTCAAGAGTATTTCCGCATTAAAAATCATTATTACAATAATCCGAAAAAATGTTTTTACGATAAATGTTGATCAACTACTCGAATTGACTTTTGCCGAAAAAAATATCAATTATTTTTTTTCTTTTTCAATAATTTCAAATATTTGGAATTCAATTTTTTTACGGGAATGTTATAACACTTAAACAAGAACAACACTTCTTTTATTTTTTTCGAGAATAAAATTCCGAACAATAAAAATACCAAAAATGCTTTTCAAAGGTTAAACAAAACGTTTTTGAGAAAATACAAAAACATTGAAAAAAAAATTTCTCTTTTTCTGCTGCTTTATTTCTATCACTTTGAGCTTTTTCTTTTTACAAAAAAATATTGCATAACGTAGTTTTTTTATTGCATTATTTTTAATGTTTTACCTTTTTTTACACGCATTTTTTTTTTCTATTGTTTTTTCAACCATATTTTTTCCCTGTTTTTTCCGTTTCATTTTTTATCTTTCAATAAATTTTAAACATCGAAAAAAAGTTTATTAAAATGTTATTATTTTGAAATAAATAAAGTAATTTTTAAAAACAAATATTTTGGTTTTACAAAAAATTATATCTTCTCACCAAAAAGTAAAGAACATAAAAAATGTTTATAAAAGGATTTAAAAGCAAATCATGAGAAATTTAAAAAAAAAACGGTGAAAAATTTGCTTTTTTATTGTTATTGTGATGCCAATACTTGTTTTCTAAAAACAAAAATCCAAAAAGAAACAATACAAAAAATTTTTAAAGGTCAAGAAAAATTGTTCAAGGAAAATACAAAAACAACAAAAAGAATAAAAAAAAAGTGCAAAAACTCAAAGTGAAAAACTTTATTAATTTTACAAAGTCTTTATTATTTTAAAGTTGCTTTTAATATGAATAACATTTATCCTCTTTCTCCAACATTTGGCCAATTAAATTGGAATATAAGTCAAGATGCATCAAAGACTATTTACAATGCTACAGACTATTTTAACTCTATCGGCATGATTTTTGAAATTACTATAATTATATTTTTTATTGGAAATTTTTGTCGAAAAACATCTTATTTCCGGCGACCGTATTTCATCATTTTGACAATTGGATGTATTGTTGATACACTTCCAAAATTTCAAATTTTTGTTAATCAATATATTGTAAAAAATAATGTGTATTTTTATACAATGCCATTTCTAACTTGGTACAACCAAAATTTCGTTACTTTGTGCAATCTAATTCTTGCATTGAATCGATTTTCGGCAATTATGTTTCCACTGAAATTTTCAAAAATTTGGTCAAAACGAAATTCAACAATAATTTGCATATTCCTAATCTTTTATCCCTTTATCATTCATTGCTATAATCTAATGCCTTTGTGCTATGTTATTACTCGTCAGCAACAACCAGCAAATGTAAAAGAAACAGAATTTGAATACATTTTTCAATATGCTTCAGATATTATTTATGCAATTATTGCAACATTAACTGGAATAATTTCAGCAATTAAATTGATTCTTCAAAATAAATTAAAAAATAAACATGTTGAAAAAATCTTACTGGCACAATCGATTATTAGTTCAGTATTTTTAATTTTCTCTACTTTCTCAGCATGGCTGGCGTCTATTAATAAATACACTTCTGCTGTTACATATGAACCTGAAATCTTACGATTAATAGCTTTACAGGGATTCTTTTTAAAATTTAGCAGTCTTTTCTACAGCTTTCATCATTATATGGGATTAATTTTACTTGTATTAATGTCGTAAGTTTTTTTTTGTTTACAAAAATCAAACAAAACATTAATTTTTTAGAAAAAATTTTCGAACACAGTATTTAGATTTCTATATGATCAACTATTTAATTCCAAAATGTATAAATAAAATAACACCGCAACCAAATATGACAACAACAGTGATTACATTAATTAACAGACCGCACAGTTTTTGACTTTAATTTATACTTTATATCTTACCGTAAAGATCCCGAATTCACATTTGGGTTTTGGCTCGATATATGCCCTAAGTGATTGGCCTGGTATAGAGAAATATTCATGCAAAAAATCAGCTGCGGAATCCTCATACTTGGGATTTAACAACGGCACAAAGATGCTCTCATTACCTTCAACACCAAATAACACTTAAACAAGAACAACACTGGGTTTAAATTTTTTGGCATAATTCGGCTGAACACGATAAAATACTTTTCAAGTATGAGGATTCCGCAGCTGATTTTTTGCATGAATATTTCTCTATACCAAGCCTATCACTTAGGCCATATATCATGCCAAAACCCGACCATGAGTTCGGGACCTTTGGTTCTTTTTAACAAAATGAAAGTATAAAATTTAAATAAATTTCTCTTTTTTTAACGCAAGGGCAGAAGATCACACTCTTTATGAGGGAAACTGTGTTTCATTATTCAATAATTTTTTAACTATTAGCCATGATTTTGATCCTATTTTGCTATGCAAATTTTTTAAGAAAAATACTACCCTTGAATCCATCATTCGTTGGTCAATTTGCGGCGATAATCCAGGAATTCATGAAAGTACCAGAGCTGCTTTTAATACTTTTTTTTCTTGATTGGAATGGAAAAAAACCTGAATTAACCATCATTTATTTGTTCTACTGACTTTCTATCCGCAATTTTTTTTGTCTTTTTTGCGTTTTTTTGCAATAAAAAATTTATGTTTAAAAAATTGTAAACAAATAAAAGACTAAAATTTTTTCCTCATATACAGTAATTGTCCAAAAATGTTCCCATTCAGAAATTGTCAAAATGATATGTTCCATGAAGATTCAGATGTATCAGAAAAATAAGTTTTGAAAAACCTCATGTATTAGTTTCCATTTATGTTTTGCAGCCATAGGAATCAGAGCTGCACGAAACTCAGTTTTGGAAAACGAAACGAAACCTAAAAAAAAGTGCGAAAGTTTCGCAAAACGAAACGAAACTTTCGTGCAGCCCTGATACGAATACGGGATAAAAGTGCAGTAGTAACCCCAGAGACGGCTCCGGGTTTTACTAACACCGATAGGAATATACATTTCTTCAATTATAAAAATATAGATTATTAATCCATGATTCTACAGAAAGCTGAAATCTTTTTATGAATAGTTCATTCTGCAAGGTTGTGACGGTGGCATACGCACCCGGCCTTGCAAAAACACAATCTCTTAGGGATAACCCACTCTCTTTCTTGCTTTTTTTTCTTTTTTACAACGTTATACACATTTTTGTCTTTTTTGACCCTAGCATGCAAGGCTGGGCAGTAACATTTTTTACTTGGCTATTTACTGAAATCGATTTGTTGAAAAAAGCGGAGATAAAAACCCAGAGACTTTACTAAAAAAATTTTAGCCCTTATTTTTTGCTCATTGCCATATTTTGTCTATACATTAAGACATTTTTATAAGGAAGCAACTTTTTTCTCTTTTTTATTAAATAATTTAAGTTTAAATAGCGCTTTTTTAATATAAATTTTTAGATTGAAAATCGTGAAGATTTATTAATTCCGATAATTTAAGAAAACTTTAGACATTTTCTCAAATTAGTCAATTACGCCAAAGATGCCCTTCACAGAAAAAGATATTAAAAAAATTGCATCAAATATTTCCGTCCCAAAAAACCCACCTCCAAGCATATTTCCAGGAGATATTTTAAAATATATGAAGAAAAATGCAGCATCGAAATCTGCTTTAAAATTAATGAAATCAAATAAATATTTTATTTTTCAAAAATTGCCATTTATTTATTATGGAAAATCTGCACAATTACATAAAAATCGTCTGGTATT
The DNA here is from genome assembly GCA_034700145.1 of Panagrolaimus detritophagus. Classification (NCBI taxonomy): domain Eukaryota; kingdom Metazoa; phylum Nematoda; class Chromadorea; order Rhabditida; family Panagrolaimidae; genus Panagrolaimus; species Panagrolaimus detritophagus. The sequence continues at coordinate 3,293 of JAQIXH010000832.1, read as the reverse complement.
TTATGATGTAAAAAAATTTGCCATTGATGAACTTCCAAATAATTTGGGGATTTTTGGAAAACTTCATATTGAAGATGAATTTCTTCTTCCTCGTTTAATCCCAAAAATTATTTTATGCGATTTGAAAATTTTAACATTTATGGCAGAAAAAATCTCATTTAATGATTTCAAATTTTTCACTTCTTCTGGAAATCTCAAAAAACTTTCATTGAATAGAACCAATGTAATTTCTGAGAATGATGAAATTGTCCCATATGAATATCTTCTCGATCGAACTCCTTCTCTTACTTATTTAAAAATGTACAGGGTGTCCCAACAAAATTGCCGGTTTTGTTTTGGATGGCAAATTTTTATTTCTTAAAGGAATGTGTTGCGATAGAATAAAAAAAGCTGCCAGGTTTTATCAGGGAAAAGCGCGCGAAATTTAAAAAATACGTTGGAGCAAAAAAAGTTTTTTTTGCAAAAAAAAAGTTTCAACGTGTTTTTTGAATTTCGCGCGCTTTTCCCTGATAAAACCTGGCAGCTCTTTTTATTGTATCGCAACACATTCCTTCAAAATATTCAAAAACGGACTTCACAGTTTTGTTTTATAAATCAAAGGATTTATATGGGATAAAAATTTTCCAGATATCTTATATGCAAATTTTTCAACAATGATAGCAACTGAAAATTTTTGCTATTGTTTTTTTTTTCATTACTATCACAAAAAACCGTCAGTTATTGGAGCGGTTTTTTGAAAAACAGCTGCAATAAAAAAAGGTGATAGTAATTGTGAAAAATTTTTTAAAAATTTAAATGTGACTATCAAAATCCTAATTTTTTTTCAAAGAGGGTTAAGCCATGTTGAAATCCCAAATTGTTTTTGAAAATTTTTATGTGCTTAAAAAATTCCTAAAGCATGTTGAGTTTAAGTTTGAAGTTCGTTTTTGGTTTTATTTAAAAAGAAAAATTTGCTAATTAAAACAAAACCAGCAGTTATGTTGGGACATCCTGTAAATATCTTTTTAATCCCGGTATTTCAAAGAGCTTCAAAAATTTAATTTTTTTAGGTTTTACCGTTCTTTTAAACCATTGTCGAAAAATTTTGTTGAAAAAGTTTGTACATCAAATTTAGAAAAGTTTACATTAAGCTGTTTAAATGAAGATTTTAACTTTGATGAATTTTCAGCTGAAATGCAAAAGGTAAACGATTTTTTCAATACCGTTTTTTTTAATTTTAAAATTTTAGAAAAAGCCAAAACTTAATGTTAGACCTTTTTCCAAGAAAAATTATAAAGAGCGTGGAAGGGTAAATGCATATATGGAACAACTTTTTGCTACTGGATTAATAGCTTCTTGTCCACCTTTATTTGAATTTGATATCAATGAAAATGAACTTCTTTTTATTAATAGCTCAAAGCTTAAAGATCTTCGTAATTCTTATTTTTTTAACATGTGTAAGAGAAATTAAAGCGACAATTTCGACTGACTGAAAAATACTTTTTTTTTAACAATATTGTTAAATGTTTGATTTATCAACTTTGAGTTATATTTTGATGCTTTTTTATATAATATAAATCCTTCTTGATGAAACACCTTTTCTATGTTTTTGAATCACATTTTAATTCTAATATTGTTCTTAATTTAGATTATCTTATTACGATCATGTTTTTTTACCATTTTTGCTGTTTTATATGATTCTAAAATTTTTTATTTTATTTGCGTTTTCACTTTTTCCGTCACATTTTTTATATACGAATAAATATGTTAAAATTGCAAAAAGAAAATAAACGAACATATTCAAAAAGCTTTTTTTATTAAAGTTTTTTTTTAAATACCAGAAATAATAATTATGAAAGTAATGTTTTAGTTTCAAAAAAATTTTTTAAATTGCTTTCATTTTATCTTCATTGGAGCGGTTTTTTGAAAAAGCCGCTCCAATAAAATTTGTGATAGTAATCGAAAAAACGATAATATAAATTTTTTGTTAGTATCTAAGAGATATTGAATATCAGGAAAAATTTTATCGTAAAAAAACTTAAATCATGCTGAGCTCAACTGAGAAGTCCGTTTTAGAAAAATTTTAAATGTAAAAGATGCCAGTAAAAAGAAACGACTCAATTATGTATAATCATTAAACAATCATTTTAGCAGTAACACACTGACATTTCCAGTAACGCATAAAATAAAGATTCCACCGACAAAAATCAGAATAACATTCTTAGGTTTTTTATAAAAAATGGTATTGAGTCATTGCCTTTCTTCTTTTTTTTTCTTACGTATAAAAAGCCGGACTTTTGAAATTAAGCAAAGTCAAAGCAGCTTTTTGTTAAATATATAGGATTATCTCTCTCTAATACAATATCATCATCATCATCACTAACATCATCATTTTTTGATCCAATTGTTCTCCTGGATTGTCTCTGTTTCTCTCTTTCACTTGGGACACAAACAAACCAGATACTTACGTTATTCTCCCTTCACAAAAAAAGCGGTTTCAACAAACAAACGAAAATTTTTGTGCAAAAAACCAAAGGATACAAAAGAATGAAATAAAAAAAGATTTTTGACGGATTGAATAAAACCGGCAGAAAAACGATGCAATCATATTAGAATTTATAGACAGAAAAGAAAGAAAAAAGATACTGCCCTGAGGCAATTTTTGATATTTATTTGTTTGTTTTTTATTAAAAAATTTTGGTAGTAAATATTCAAATATGAAAATATTGATTTTTTTTATTACAGTAATAGTTGGAAAATATGTTGTTGAAGGATTAAGCAGACCTCCACAATTGGTAAGTTTTAAAAATTTACTGTGAACAAAAAATTTTTAGGGGTTAAAAAATTTAAAATTTGCTTTAAACGAAGAATTCAAAAAATATTTTTTATGCAAAAATCTGTAAATTAGGCATTGGTAGGAGAAGATTTTTTGATATCTTAAAGCTCTATAAAATATCTAATTTTATGGTTTATCCGTAAAGAAAGTTTTTTCGAGATTAACTGCGTTTTAAATTTTTTATTCAAATTTTTTAACAAAATTTTATAAAACCTAAAATTGAAAATTTTTATTTTTATGCAAATTAACAATTTTTGTAATTTTCGTTTTGACACAAAAAATGTTTGTTTTAAAATTTTTTTTATCTTTCCAAATTTTAGGAATGCCATTCTGATGCCCTTCGCCTTCATTTTGTGCCTGAACGAATACCTTTTAGTGGACATGTTTATGTAAAAGGCTTTTTTTATTCTTCTCGATGTCATTTAGATTTTACACAATATTCAATGGCAACACCATTCTATTTTCATATTCCATATCA
>JAQIXH010000831.1:0-10872 GCA_034700145.1 Panagrolaimus detritophagus | reverse complement strand
TTGGTTAAACATTTTTTGAGTCAAAAAACTTGCTGAAACTTTTCTTCAAAAATTTTTTATTTGAAACATGGATTTGTTTTCTTCAGTTGATTTGATTAAAAATCTGGTAATGGGTTTATTTACTATTATTTTAACTCTTGGTGGAACTTTGTATATGTGCAGCAATAAAAAACGTAAGTTTTTTTTCATAATGTTTGTGAAAATTATATTCTCTTCACTTTTTAGCATCTGTTGATCAAACGAAAATTGTTATGACAAAGAAAACTGTTGAAAAAATTCATAAAAAGCGCGCAACAGTCGACCAACCAAAAGTTGCAAATGTTACTCCACATCCTCAATCTTCATTGCCTTCATCTACTGAACAAACAACAGATAAACCAAAAAGAAAGCATAAACCAAAATGCGATCAATCAACAGAATTAGATACACCTGATTGGATGAAAGAAGAAGAAGATCTTAAAGTTTGTCTTAAATAATTTCAAATTTTTTGATAATATTAATATATCTTCTCTTGATATTGTATTGTATTGAATAGAATTTTATGGTAGCTTAAAATAAAAGTTGTAAAAAATTTCGTAATTCGGGAATCAGATCAATTTCAGTTTGTCCACTTTAAAAAAGAGCATCATAAAATTCATCATCAATGTCACCGTGGCAACTTCAAAAAATTATATTTACATTAATATTTTCATCATCAGCTAAAGAGGCACAAATTTCTGTTTTTTGTACTTTGCCGATTTCGGAAATTTGAATTGGAATAAATTTTGTGTATAATAGACAACAAGGTCGTAGGCAGAAAACTTTCTGGGGAGGGCACGCCTTTGATTATTTGACTCAAGGAACAAAAGATCTAAGAGATTTATTGACTTTGCAGGCAGAAGCAACCCCAAATGCCATTCATTTTAACAATTTTAGTTTAACTGTTGTCACACATTTTTAAACCTTTTTCAGTTTATAATGCCTTCTTTTGCTTTTACATTAAATATAGCATGCAAATATATTTATTACTTATATATAAGTTTAAACTTTTTAAGAATTTCCTTGAGAAGCATTTTATAAAAAGAAAAGAGAGCAAGAATCGACTGTGAGCTTTTTTTTAAAGTGTGATAGCAAGGCAGTTTTAATGGTCGGTAGCTGTATGACTTGAACGTTGAATGAGTGTTGCACGTTCCTGAAATAATTGTTAAATAGTAAAATTTTATTTATATTAAAAATTTACTTCGTCGCTAGTGTTATACAAAATAGTTTGCACATTGTTGCCAGTACCAAATGATTCGGCTCCATTAAAAACAATTGATTCGGGAGGATTATTGGTACCATGTCCGCGCGCCCAAATTTTGACGCTCTGGCCCGGCTTCAAGACGAAGCTCTTCGGGAAAGTAAATACAACTTCGTGCTTATGATCAATGACACGTTTAATTTTCCATTCACCAATTGGTTCTTGTTTTGAACGATGAGTATTTGAGACAACAATATATTTTCCATCTGGTGATGCTTCTTGAACTGAAACATTACCTTGTGCAGAGCGTTGATATGAATTACGGCTTGATGTTTCACCGCGAATAACTCGCATGGATTCTATAAAAAATGAAGGCGTGAATGTTGAATTAATTTGCATCAAAACATACCAGTTTCTTGAGTTTCACGGAATTGCTGAGTTCGAACAACTTGTTCAACTAATTGACGCAAACCAGCACGATCTTCTTCACCTTCAAGCATTTTACGGTAAATTGCAATTTCAGCATCGAGGGTCTATAAAATAATTATTTGTATTTTGTTTCATAAAGATTGGCTTACTTGTTTAGTATCAAGAAGCATTTGTAATTCAACCATAAGGGCATGGCATTCATCCCGAAGTTTACGAATTTGTGAATCACGATCATTAAGGGCAGATTCATATGTGCGTTGATCATCTTCAATTTGATAATGAAGTTCTTCAATTTGTTTTTCGAGTAAAGAATTCTATAAAAATTTATTTTTGTGTTTTTTTTGCTCATTACTGTACTTACGCGTCCTTCCAAATCAGCAAGAGTTCCACGTAAATCACTTAATTGTGAACGAAGACGTTTCATTTCTTCTTTGGTATATCCTTGTTCCATATTTTGACGAACAGAATTTGTTTGAATTTCTTGGACTTTAAGCTTGTACCAGCTTTCCATATCAGTACGTTGAACATTGCATACGGTATCGTATTCAGTACGAATTTCTCGAATTGCAGCAGCAAGTTCATTTTTAAAGTATTCACGATTTTCACTTGTTGTATCCCGTGAAGCCATAGCTTGAAGATCACGAATTTCAGAATCATGAGCTCGACGAACAAAATCAAGTTCTTCGATGATTGTTTGGACTTGATTTTGAAAATCAATTCGATTAAGAGTTTCTTGATCAACTTCCTAAAAATAAAATGTTTATTGCTTTTTATTTGTTTATTTATTTCATTGCTTACAGTACGTGCACGTTGAAGCTCATTAAGAAGTCGATGATTTTCTCTTTTAACTGCATTGATATCATCTTCCATATTTGCAACACGACGTTTAAGGAGTGTCAATTCACTTTCAATTGCCGATAATTTTACAAGTAATTCATCGATAACACTTTTATCGGTTGCTCGTTCACGTACAGCACTATCATATTTATGACGAAAAGTTGCAACTTCTTCAACCAATTTGCTAATATCTCGTTCAAGACGATCTCGATCAGCATTGCTTTCATCAATAATTTTTCGAGCTTGTTTAATTTCACTTTCATACATTTCACGGATATTGAAAGTATCATGACCCCAACGACTACGCAAAAAGTCAAGATCAGCTCCAATTTTACGATTTTGTGCTTCAAGGAATCGAACCTTTTCAATGTAACTTGCAAGTCGATCATTGAGATCACTCATTTCTTTCTTTTCACGTTCTCGAGCATCTCGAATTGATGATGCTGCAGTACTTCCACCAAATGGTGAAAGTCCACTATTCATTGAAGCAGATTCACTAACAACTTTAAGGATTCGATTTGTTCCAGAAACTTAAAAAAATTTATAACTTTTTTATCGGTTACGGTATAAAAATCAATTACCATTCGGGGAAAGATTTCTTCCACCTCGAACATAATTTGAACGAGAAGTAATTGAACTTGTATAGTCGCTTGATTGATAATCCATCCTGTAAAAATGGCACTCAAATTAGTTCAAAGAAAATAAAAAGGAAAAACGTAAAATAAAAAAGTTTTAATTCAAAGAAAGGTAAAAAAAGGCTTCATTGAAACTGATAATACACAAGAAAGAATGCTATGCATTTTTTATAGTTATCAAACAAATACATGTTTGGCAAATGTAGACGGACTTTTATTTGCGATAAACAAAAAAATGCATTCACTCTCGTTTTTTTATTCTAAAAAAAGAGATCAAAACTGAACGTAAAAAATGCATTGTATAAAAAAATGACAGAACTGTATTACATTAAATAAAAAACAAGTTGAAACTAGTTTTGTAGGCCAAAATGGCAGAACTCGACCGATCATTTTTATAATCCTTTAATCCAATGGCCAGAAAAAAAAGTATTATGTTTTTTTTATTATAAAAAAGGCCTCCAACATATGGTATTTGCAAGAGAAAGAGAAGAAGAAGAAAGGAATCAAACTTACTTTGGAAGCGTTGGAGGTGTCGATACCTTCAATTTCAATTCAGCAGTGGTGGTGGTTGTCGTTGAAGGAGAGGCACGTTTAGGAATCGGCTTTTCTTTCAAAGTTGATTCATACTAAAAAAAAATTTTTTTAACACAAAATTTTTTTTATGTTACAATAACTTTTTTGTGCCTATTATGACAAATTTCCCATCAATTTTTTTTAGCATTTGATTGTCATTGTTTAAACATTGAAATTCAATACAAATGAAATAATTACATTTATTTTGCTGTTGTTTTTTTGTTTAGAAAAAAATATATTGTTTTTCTTTAGTTTTAATTTGTTAAATTTTTAAATTAAGATTTTTTCAAAAAATGACAAGTGTTTAGTTTAACAACTCTTGACGAAAAAAAGAAAAATGTTTGCACATTTTGAATGTTTAATATCCGTTATTTAAAGCTTTCAAGTGAACACAAAACAAATGAAACAAGTATTTCCTTCGATGTTTTAAATTATCCGTTTTAAAGATTTAAAAAAAAACTTACTTCACGAGATTGTGTTGCCATTGTATCGGTGGTGACAGTGGTAGTCTAAAAAAGAATTCAAAAATTTTAAACTATTTTTTCTTCTAAAAATGCAAACAAATAAGAATGAAAAAAATAAGCAAAAGCGAATCATCATTTATTGCCCTCTATCTATTTTTTCTTCTTTTTCTTCACGTAAAGTAACTTGGCAAACTATCCCCTTTTTTGTGCTTTAAAATCGCTTATTTGAAGCCGGCGCCAATGGTATACCCCTTTTTTCTTCTTCTTCTTCAATAAAGCATTATATATGTGTTATCAAATAAAACTGTTAATTGTCTCTATGATAGTACGCTTGCCTTTTTTTGATTTTGCGCAAGAATCAGAAGAAGAAAAAAGTTGTTGATGCTTTAAATAAATAAAATTTAAGCATAAAAATTTGTCCGTCAAAAGTATTATTTGTGTTATCAAACAAAAATAAAAAATGAAACATGGAAAACTATAGCCTTTTTCGCCCCTCTAAACAAATTGGAATAGGAAAAAAAGAAGATATTTTCAGGGGAGTAACCGTACGGAAATTATTATGCAAATTGCCAATTGTCATTGCAAAATATGGAACAAAATAGACTCCGATTAATGCGATTTTGTGACGGAGGAAATATAAATAAGGGGGGATAACTCTTTTTTTTATATGGAAGTAAACAAGTTTTATAAATTCTTTTTTTGTTAAAAAATATGACTATTGTCAAAGAAAAATGTAAAAAAATCTGCTATAAAAAAGAAAAAGCTTCGTTATTGCAAAAAAAAGGAAAATTAAATAGCGCTAATTAAAGTATCAAAAATATGACTCACTTCTTCCATTCTTTCTTCAAAACGACTTTCAGATTCTTCACTTTCTTCTCGCTTTAATGGAATTTTATTATTAGAAATATCTATTTGAATAATTTCTTCCACAGTTGTATTGTGGCTTGAACTTTCATGCAAAATATGGTCAGCATCAATTTCTGTGCCCTTTTCTGCCCTTTCAATTACTGGCGGAGGCTTTTCTTTCTCTGATTGCGTTGATGAATCAACAACGGAAGTGACCGCAGTTGTTTCCTGTGTTGAGACATCCGTAAAAAGTTTTTCTTCCATTTGTGTCCAATTTTCTGTTGTTATTACATCTGGTGAAGATGGGACGGGTGAGGGTGATGGGGAAAATTCAGGTGTACGAATATCTGTTGCAATATCAACATAATTTGGAGTATCATGTTGTGTATAAGAGTCAACAGTATGAGAGATCTGTTCAAATTGTGTAGAAGTATCAACAGATGGCAAAAATATTGTTTCTGTGGCAGTTTCAATAACTTCTGGGGCAGCATAACCAGCTTGAGTTTCTTTTTCAACTAAATGTTTTTCTTCAACTTTACGATTTCGATGCCTTTCAATAACTTCTGTAATAATTTCTTCTGTAACTTCAACTCGTGTATGACGTTTATGTTCATCTATTGAAGTTGTTGGTCGAAGGAGAGGTGGTGGAGGTGAAGTTGGAAGAGGGGGTGAAGGCATTGATACTGAAATTTCTTCTATTACTGTTGGTGGTGGAGGCGGTGAAAAAATTGGTGGCGGTAATGGTAAAGGTTGTGGAGATGGTGTTCTAGTTTTTGTTACAGTTTCTGATGTTCGTGTAATCGTTTCTGTAACTGGAACAAATTCAGGTGATTTTTGCCTTTGATCTTTTTTTGGAATTATTCGACGATATTCTTCCGTTTCAATCTCAATTGTTTCGATTTGTTCAATTGTTCGCTGTGGACGAGACGGAGGTGGTGGTTGAGGTTGTGGATGTGGAGGGGGTGATGATGTAAAAGTGAATTCTTGACTAGAATCTTGAAGATGACGAAATCGTTTTGAATTACGTAAAATTTCAAGCTTTTCACTAAATTGTTTCATTGCTTCTTCTTCAACTTTAATATCACGTGGAGGAGGTGTTACAAAAAGTCGTCGATTTGGTGGACTTGGTGGAATTGTTGGTGTATATGAAGCAATTTGAGGCTCAAAAACAGGAAATTCAGTAACAGATTTTGCAGTATGTTGTACAGGTTCACGGGTAATTGTTTCAGTAAATTCAATTTTATGTGGAATAATTTCATGATGAATTCGCACCGGTGGAATCATTAATGGAGAAGATGAAATTAGAAGTGATGGAGATTCTGATGGCTGTGGGCCATCATGAAAAACAGTGACATTTTGAGATCGATAATGTTCAGTTTTAAGTCTTTCAACTTCCCGCTTATAAGTTTCAAAATCAATAGCTTCATGCCGAGAAGAGATTTCAGAAATTTTTGTTGGTAATTTAATTCTTTTTTGTTCATCAAATTTTTCTCTTTTTGATGAATCAATTGGCAAAACAATTGGCTTCTTCTTTTGTGTATGGGACATTATTGTTTGTTCAGAATGAAAAGCTTCTCGTTGTTGCTTTGTTGCAATTGTTGAAGGAAGTTTTGGAACTCTCCAACCTTGATTTGTCATTGGTGGCCCAGGTGCAATACTTCGATATCGTTCTTCTTCAACTTCAATCTTTTTTCGTTTTGTTGGTGAAAAAACAGTTGTTGATTCATCATGTTGTGTGGTGGCAGTGGTATTGTTGCTGCTTCGATCATCATAACGTGCATACAATCGAATTCCATCTTCTCGATATGGTTCTTTTGCTTCAAAAGTTGTTTCAGAATGACGTCGAGGTGATGCCAATTGGCGAGAATATGACATAGATTTCGTAACACTTTCAGAAATTCTATGTGAATGAATATTTCGACTTTCTTCTTGAATAAAACTGTATTGTTCTTCAAAACGTTCCTTGTGTTTACGTTGCCTAAAAAAATTTGGAATTGTAGCATAAAATTGGGTAAAAAAATAAGCATAAAAAGAGGGTATTTAACGCGGTTTTTTTCTTTTTTCTGTTCAATAAATCACATGAAAATGGATCAAAGTAAACATTCGCTTTAGCCAATTGAGGCGTCGAGACAAGCCTTGAAAACGCAAAAAATAGCAGAAAAAAAATTTGAAAAAACTTTCAGTCTCGGTTCTATTGTTAGTCAGTCAACAAAATATGCACTTACTAGCTTTAGGTAAAAAAAATTATGTTGCGCAACAAGCAAAAAAAAAGGATGAAAGCAATGGCCTAAAGGGATGGACATCTTCTTTTTCATTTTCTTCCTTTTCAAAAAAACGGACACTCAAAATCCAGTGATCGCTTGGGATATGTTTTTGTAAATATCGCACTTAACAATACCCAAAAAAAGACAAAAAAATTTTTTTGAAAGTGACAACTAACCTTCGCGGTTCACTTGAACCTCCACGACGCTGTTGCTGTTGTTGGTGGATGTGATGATGTTGTTGATGGCGACGTTCTTGATGATATTCTTTTTCATACATATTTTCGTCATCATTATTTATAAATTCACTTTCATTGCCATCAAAATGATGATTCTTTTCATACATTAAATTTGTTTCACTTGCATAATGATTTGGCACTTTATATGGCACTGTCTGTACCGCACCCATTGCTTCTTCCAATGCTTCTGAATTTTCATCGATTGGTGTATAATCAACATAAAGGGGCCCAGCGCGTGGAAGATTGTGCTGTTGTGTTGTTGTTTCAGCGTTAGAACATTTGTAAGATAGATGGACCTTAAGAAACAAAAGTGATAAACAATAGAAACACAAAAAGAAATGTAAAAAAGGGAAGAAGAAAAAGGAGAAAAGGCAGTAAAAAATATGGGAAGAAAAAGCTGCTAAAAAGGGACTGATAACAAAAAAAAAAGAAATACCTCTTGGACGGTCAATTGGCGTACATCATTTGGGGATCCTGAAGAAAGAAGCGGCTGATAAGTCGGGCGTCTTTCAATCATGTCCGAACCAAGCGGGCCTTGTGGGGAGTCGGTTGAACGTGACACAGTCACGTAAGAGCGATCATTTCTGTTTACTTCTATAAAAAAGTTTGTCAAAAAAAATACTCGAAATAAATAAAAAACGTTGAGTTGTTTTTTTACGTTTTTTTCAGGAAAAAAAAGTAAAATGATTGACAAAGAAGGGAAAGTTTTTCCAGATGATCAATAGACATTGTTAAGTCCGTTAATCGAGGCCAAATACGAGGCCATTTGTTAGAAGAGAAAAAAACATGTGTATAAAATAAAATAAGAAAAAAAAAGTTTAGGGATGTAAAAACTCGTTCCGCTCCTTTTCCAAGGCTAAAAACAAATAATAGCAAACATTCACAACTATTTTTGTCATGCGTTTTCCTTTTTTTTATTCAATGCTTTTTCAAATAAAATAATAAAAAGCATCAATATAAATTTGAGAGATCTGATATAAAGATTAAAAAAAGAAGACGTGAAAAATCCGGATAAATGCTTACCCCGATGATTAGAATGTACGACGCGGCGACGTTGTGGATAATGACGGGGATCCGTACTTGAAAATGTATGAGCTGTTGTTATTTGTTTCACCTGTAAATTGATTTTAATAACTATCCTTTTTTTCTCTTTTTCTCTTCTTTTTTTTATTTCCCATTTTGGATTGATGATATATTTTTGTAAATATAAATAAATATAAGTACATAACGATTGCCTTTTTTGATGCAATTTTATTTTTCAAAAAAATTGAAAACTAGCATTAAAAAAAGTGAGGTCGGTTTTTTACGTAAGGCGTTAAAAAAAATTTTTACTAAACAAAACAAAAAAGTGTATAAGCGAGATGACACTAAAATTCTAGGGCAATGATTTATGCGTGTATTTTTTATTTTATTTTTTTCTGAATGCGCAAAAACAAACCGGCTCGTCACTCAATTCAACAACTGAGGAGGACTCGGTAGTAGGCAATGTTGAAAGAGCATCATCAATAAAGAGAGGAAAAAGAGGGGAGAAGAGGAAGATTAACACTAGAGCCATAACACGACATCGAAATTTTATGCGTGGATCAAAAAAGCCCAATGGGCATTAAAAACTCATAAAAATATTTTTTGAAAAAAAATGATGGTTTTGTGAGAAAAAAAAGATAAATGTTGCTCTAAACGAAAGTACTTAAGTAGTTTCTTAAATGTGAAACAAAACTGGCATTTTGAAAAAGAAACCACCATTTTTTCGATCCGTCTTAAATTTTGCGTAAAAAAAGAAGAAGAAAAAAGGAAGAAACAAAAAAAAGGAAAAAATGACTCACTTCATTATTTGCATCGGTGAAGGTGATTAATAATGTGCAAAGCTTCATCACCGACGTCTGCAACAATTGTTGATGATGTTACATTTATAAAAAAATGTTTGAAAGCTGACAACCATGAAAAAAACGTTTTAAAAGATTACAAAACTCAATAAAAGAAGAATTGGGGAATACAAAAATGAGTGAAACTTTTTTTGTGGGGAGAAAACGCGCAAATCCCTTTATTATCGGAGGAAATCTCATCCCTTCCGGCTATTCAATAAAGAGAAAAAAAGAGAATTCGCTTTCATTTCACTTTTTTTTCCAATAATAATAGTAATAACTTTTGTGACAAAAAGTTATAATAAAATCTTTATTGAACGATAAAAACGTTAATCTTTTCGTTTTTGATATAAATTTTCTGGTACTTCATTGTTGTCGTCAATGTTTCCCTAAAAAAATTCATGTTTCGAAGTCACTCAACTTTCACCAAAACCACAATACGTTTTGGACGACTTTTTTTGTTGCATTAATGCGGTCCCAAATACTATTTTTTTACTAGTAAATAATACATTCAAATTCAATTCCCTCAATCAAAAGCAAATGAACAGCAGGATTATATTGCAACGAAAGTCGAAATCAACAATCCGAATCAAGGCCATTGAAATGAAAGAAACCGTGTCAATGTATTGAAAAAAAAACTATCGAATTAAATATTAAGCTTTATTGGTAGTTTAGTTTAAACTATGTTACACAAGAGATTTAAAAAAAACGTATACATACCAGTACATAAAAAAAGAGAGAACTAAATCAAATAATAATAATTCCTAGGAACAATAAAATTATTTATTAACTTTTCCAAAATATTCTTTAGGATTCTTTGGATCAATTGTTTCTTGTCCTTCGGAGAAATCAGCAGGACAAACTTCTCCATGCTTTTCAAAATGTTGAACAGCTTTCAAAGTACGAAGAGTTTCATCAACGCTTCGACCAATAGGTAAATCATTAACAACAATATGACGAATAATACCTTTTGGATCACTAAGGAAAAGTCCACGATAAGCAACACCCATCTTTTCATCATAAACACCAAATTTCTTTGCAATATCTTTATTGAAATCAGAAAGGACAGGAATATCCATATCACCAAGGCCTCCTTCTTTTCGAGGTTGTTGAATCCAAGCCAAATGACTGAAGTGAGAATCACATGAACAGGCAACAATTTCAGTATTTAAGCTACGGAATTCTTTCGCACGATCACTAAATGCAATAATTTCAGTTGGACAAACAAATGTGAAATCAAGTGGATAAAAAAAGAAGATAAGCCATTTATTTTTAAAATCTTCATTGCTGATACTTTTGAATTCACCGTTAACAACAGCTTGACCCTATAAGTTCAAGAAATTTTTATAATATTGTAATATTTATGTAAAACATACTTTAAATTCAGGAAGTTTATTTGTTGGACCAATTGCATGAAGATGATTTTCACGGATAAAAGCACGACGAGAAGTAACAGCACAAAAGTTACGAGTTAAAACATTTTTCTAAAAAATAAGCATGACTTAGG
>JAQIXH010000830.1:0-10874 GCA_034700145.1 Panagrolaimus detritophagus | reverse complement strand
AAACTTAAATTTTAAAATTTTTTGTTTTTATATTATTTTTATTCAGGTCTGAAAATACTATAACATAGCAAAAAAAAACTTTTTTCAGCATTTTCATTTTTCACTTGCCAGTGTCTATTTTTATTTCTCTCAAAAAAACTTTCCTTTTTTTATAAAAAAGGCTTTTTTTGCTATAAATAAAAGACGTATGTGAATATTTAATAAATTTTATAAAAAAAAGTTAACAGATACACTTGCTTTTAAACAGACCAGAAAATACATACATTTTTGATGGACATCAAATATTTGCCTTATGACAAATTGTTCAATTAAGACAAATTCAAAAAAACTCAAAAAAGCATGTACTAAATTTTTGGTCACTTCTTTTATGCCAAAAAGACCATTAAGTGATATTGATAGTATTGATAAAGATGTTGTTGTGGAAGTTTTACAAAATACGGTATATCAAACAGTAACAATTGGATAATCTTTTTTTATTACGTATCAGAATTATAATCTGCTTTAATTAAATTTTGTCTTATTATATATAATATTTCTTTTTCGACACACGGTTTTTTTTTGTTTGATATACCTAAACTTTTTTATCCTTCAATAAAAAATTGAATCAAATTTATATTGATAAAATTATTAATGAAACACATTTTGTTCCAGAAAATTAAATTGAATTTTGAAAAGTACGCTTTTAAAACTTTCTTAAAACTTATTTTACTTAATAATTTTTTAGATTTTTATTTCGGGTAAAAGTAAAGTCAATATCCAAACGTAAGTGAGACGAAACTGGTGAAATTAGGGTCATTTGCCAATGAAATATTTTCAATGGTTTTTTGTACACTCTTCCTTACAAAAGAAGATCGAATCTTGATTTCGTATAGTATCCTTATAGTTAATTTACCTTTTTTTGTTTTCATTGTTTTAAGCAAATAAATCTTTAACATTGGCACAAACAATCAACTTTTTTATTCAAAAAACAACAAAAACAATTTGAAAAACAAGAGATAAATTTTAAAAAATACATTCATAGAATAAAAATATTAGTGAGAAGAAAAAATTTAATAAAGTTTTTGATATTTTTCACGAACAAGTTCAAAAAAACATAATAAATGGAGGTTTATAATCAAGTTCTTCTGTTTCAAGAATTTCATCAATAATCGTTTTGAGTCGATTTTTATAAGCGTCAGAAATTTGTGAATCAAAGTAGAGAAAGAATTTTGTATGTTGATTTTTCTAAAATTAAAATGTGTTAATCAAAAACGCATTTAATACAAAACTGAAGCTTACTTTCATATAAGAATAAAATGCATCGATATCAAAAACTTCAGATAGATTGTGTAAAGTAAAGCTATCAAGTGTTGTAAAGTGAGGAATTTGAAGGAGTTCTTTCATAGTTTTTGAAGTGATTGTTGGTTTTGTACTAAAATGAATTAAATAATTAAAAAACAAATTAAATAAAGTTAGAAAAACACTAACGCAGTAACAAATTTTGCATTAACAGCAAATGCAATAATATCTTCAAGTGGAATATCTGAATCACCTTTTTTTACAATAACATTATTTAAATGTATTCTTTCAGCAGATGAAATAAGAAGTGATAGATCATTGAAAGAAACAACTTGATCGTAAAGAAATAAGCGTTGGATATCACATTGATAAAACTTTGGAATGATTGGTGAAAAAATATTTTTATCAACACATTCATAAGCAGAAGCATCAATTTCATCAGTAATCCAATATTTGCAATTATATTTGGTTAAATCGAGTGGCTTTTCATAAACTTCCCATTTTCCACGAAAAATATCCAAACAATCAATAACAAGAATTGGATTTTTGATGAAGAAATATTTGCATGTTTTAACCATTTTTACATATAAAGCTGCAGTTTTTGGACTTTTTGCAATATAAAAAATAATTGAATCAGGAATTGAAAAATTTTGTCGTTGATATGTTGCCATGAATTTAGTACGTTTACAAGTAACCATCATTGAATCTTGAGCTTTAATTTTTTGATTTGACGAAAGTTGAGCATGAGATGAATCCATTTTCAGTTAAGCAATTTCGAGAAAGAGAAAAGTATCACTAATAATAATATAATTATAAAAAAAAAGTATAATTTTAAAGAAAAAATAGAGTTGATTAATTTCAAGTTCGTGGTCGTATTTTTTTGGAAAAAATGGTCACAAAAACGAGAGCAAACAAAACATTTAATGAAGCAAGCGCCAACAAAATAAAACAATCGATGTGAGAATTTTCTTCTTCCAAATTTTATTGCAAACAATTGTACAAATTTATTATTATTTTATGAAAAATCAATTTATCGAAAACAATTTGATATACATTTAATAACTTTTATATTTTAGGCATTTATCGAATTTCTGTAATTCTTCTTTGAGTATTTACGGTTGCCTTTGAATGAATAGTAATATTTGTTGCTGTTTCTCAAATTTTTGTAATATATTTGAACCCTCACATTTTCATGTTTTGTTGGAAGTAATAAAGCTATTGTACGATTAATACTTGAAAATATAATTAAAAAACTTCGAGAATAAATTGTAAAATAATCTCCAAAATATAAAATTCCAATTACTCGAGAACCAGTTAAATCTTCGAAAAGATAACCAAAAAGTGGACAAAGTGGTGCTCGAAAGATTATAGTAAAAATTATGTAATTTGATAAATCATAGAATTTCTTGTCAATTAAGGAAAACATCCAAATAAGGAAAAGCATTAAAAGTTTCACTTTTAATTCTTTTTTCTTTGAAGAATCAAGGCAAAAAAAGATATTTCGAATATTTTTTTTTATTTACAAAGACTTTTGCTTGGTATTTCGGAAGACTTGATCCAGAATTAATGACACAGTAAGAAATATAAAATAAACAAAAGTTTTTCACAATTTCAGTGTTTTACATTTTTTACCGAAATTGTCCTTGTTTATTTATCGAATTACGCTAATATAGTTTAACAAATTTTATTTTAAAAAAATTACTTTTTACAATAGTGTGAAATTTCCTACTCAGAAATCTTTATTAAATAATGGTTGTAATTTAAGAAATACTTATACCTTTTATGTAAAATGATAAAAAGAATATTTAAAATTCATAGATTTAGACTGATCATTTTATTTAATAGTTTTTTTAAGTATTAAAATATTCAAAAAAACCATCGTTGGTAAAAAATTGCGGTGATAGTTTTCATTTCTTTTTTATATCGCAAGTTTTTTCGTTTCAAAAGAAAAAGTGTAAAAAGCGCAGTTTTGGACGATTTCTATTCCAAAAAGAAAAAAAATATTTTGCATTTGCAAAGTGCATCCCTAAAAAAGTAGCAAAAAAATTGCTAAAAGAAACGTCAACGATCTGAAAAGAAACAAAAAAGCTGCGAAAATGTTGAAAGAGAACACTGAAAAAGGCAGTAAAAAATGAATCAACATAGAAAAACCATTTTAGATTTTTTTCTGCTTTTTCTTTTTTTGTTGAAAGTAAAAACGTTATTTGCATTTTTTTTTCACAATGTCTCAGTATTTTATTTTCTTTTTTAAATATTTTCTTTTTTAAACACAAAAATAAATGTAATTTATAAAATTTGATATTTTTACTTGAAAACATTTTTAAATCAATTGTTACTCATCATCCATAATGGAATTTGCTGCACTAAAAAATAATATAAATTTTTGTGTCAAATCAGACTTTTTAAATTAATTTGAGTTTTCAGTTGTGCTTTGGAATTTTAACAGTTTTGTTGAAAAAGAAACGTCAAAATAGTACTATACAATCAATATATTTATATTATTTTAGTAGAAAAATTTATATAAAATTGCAACAAACATTTTTTAAAAGGATAAAATTAATGGAAATGCAGCAAAGACTGTGATTTTCACTGTTTTTTTTAAACTTTCCATATTCTACTTTGATTGAAAAGAAATTGTGATTTACGGATTTTCATCAACAAAAAAAATGTATGCACTTTTTTTAGCAGTAAACATTATGGAACAATTAAAATCATAAAGAAATTAAGCAAGCTAAACTTTGTTTTTAACGAAAATTTAAATTCTTAAACTTGATTATTGAATCGGATTTCTTGACCATAATTTGTTATTAAAAATGTCTTGATTTTGAATTTCATCTTGAGTTTCCGCATGCACTTTTTTGTTTTTTAGTCTGCAAGATATAAATGTGTATTTTACAAAATCCATTAATTACATGGCATTTAAAAAAACAAATAAAACATAAATATTCAAAAAACTTTTTCCAGAAAAACAAAAGAATTGTTCATCGTTTAAAAAATTGTTTTTGAGAAGAATTTTTTCAACATCGATTGACAACAATTTTCTGTTTTATTCTTTTTACAAAAATAACAAAGGTTTCATAACCACCTTCGTTTTTGCGAAAGGGAAAATATCGACTGAAAGGAAGAATAAATGTGAATGAAACTCTCAAAACAAAAATGAGTTATATTTAGAATTTAAATTTATTTTAAAAGGTGAGAGTATACCAATTTAAATATTATTATTCTAAAACGATATGACTTTTCTTTTCAAAAATTTATTTACTAATGATCATTTAAACAAATATCAGAAGTTTGAGTTATCTTCTTTTATAAAGAGCTATCGCAAGCAAGATTAGCATTACACATATTGAAAAAAATAATTTCAGCTAATAATTATATTATCCTTTAAAATATTCAAAAAGACATTATTTTAAAAACGATAAAAAAGGTTTTTATTCCCTTCAAAATGCTCTTTATCTGAGAAAATGGAAAAACACAGTTTTCAGTCGAATGATATTTTTAGTTCCAAATGAAAAATAAAAAGGGTATGACATTTGTAAAATGTAAAACAAACGTCCGAACAAAAGTTTTGGGAAAAAAGAAATTTGTGTGTCGAAATTTTTTGTTTGTTTTTAAACAAGCGAAAGATTAAATAAAATCTGTAAAAAAACGGTTTCAGTTTTTTCAAATACCAAAATTTTATTAACAGAAATGGTTATATAAATGATAAAAAAAGGGGGCAATGACAATTGGTGGGAAGTCTGGGACAGTTGGTGAAACAAAAAGACATTTGGTGAGGAGAAGAAAAAATTTAATTTTCATTGTTCAGTTTCGTCATGTTTTTTGTCTTTTAATAATTTTGCAGTTAGCAAAAATATTACAAGGCAAAATATTTTTTATTAATCATAAATAAACATTAATCTTATTATTACACTGAAAAATTGTTTTATTAAAAATTCAGATAGCAAAAATAGGCATGTTTAAAAAAAAAAAACATAATCCAAAAAGGAACCAAAAAGCTGCGAAATTATTTAAAGAGATCATTAAAAAAGGCAGTAAAAAATGAATCAAAATAGAGAAACCATATTGAATTTTTTCTTTTTTTGATATTTTTTGTTAAAATCTTTTCATCTTTGATAATAATTTTTTTAAATACGGAATAATATTTTCTGTTTGCGTTTAAAGTACCAATATTCCAATGATCAATTTAAACATTATTATTCAAGAATGAAATGATTTTATTTTCGAAAATTTGTTTATTAATGACCGTCAACAATTAAGCCAGATATTTGAGTTTTCTTTTTTTATAGAAATCTATCGCAATGTTGGCATCATATATAATGAAAATAATTATATTATTTTTAAAATATTAAAAAAAGCATATTTTTAAAAACAACAATAAAAGGTTTTTATTCTCTTGAAAATGAAAATGTTTTTTTTGCTGTAAGAAAATGCAAAAAACACCATTTTCAGTCGAATGATATTTTTAATTTCAAATGAAAATAAAAAAGGTGAAATTTGTAAAATCGAAAAAAAAACAAACGTCCGCACAAAAATTATGGAAAAAAAAAGATCTGTGTCGAAATTTTTTGTTTGTCATAAGGAGTCCCATGATTTTATTTACAAAAATATAGAAGAATAGAAAATAGAAGAAAAATCAAACATTGAAAACCAAAAATTTTTCTCAAATGTTTTAAAAATTCGAGTTTTTTTCACAGATTTGGTACCAAAAAAATACAGAATCATAATATTAATACGAATTGATAATAAAAATTATTAGGTTAAATGCTGATAAAAATGAAAAATGATAAGGAAAAAATGAAAGTACCGTAATTTTTTTACCAGAATTTTTCGCCCCTTCATTCCCCAATTTCAAATTGTGCCTATCAGATGCAGCATTTTTTTCTGAGTCTGATAAAATAAAGAATAAATGCGCAAAAATTTTTATTTTGTAAAAATCTCCTTCTTTTCCGACATTTTTTTTTCTCCGCTCACCATAAAATGAATCAACAAAGAAAAAAACGCATTTTATTCATTTTTGATGTTTTTCTTTTTAAAGTCAATGAATATTCATGTCAAAAAACATGCTCTTTTTTGTTTCTTTTTTAAATATTTGAGAACTTTAAATGTAATAAATGATTATTATTTAAAAAAATTTATTATACGTGCTTTGCAAAAGCACATATACAAAAGAATCATGTTTTTTCGAAATACGGTTTTGTTCATCTTGAGCATGGGCTACATTTTTTATACAGATGCATTATTCAATTCAATTCTATTCATTTTATTGAGCAATACAAGGCACTGCCTCTTTAACCGGGAGCCAAAGGGAGTTAATGAGATTGAATGCCAGTACCCGTGACCTGGACTTATACCCGAGAATACCCACCGGGGACGAACGCGCACACTCATTTTTAAACTAGCCCGGTCTGGGATAGTTTAAAAATGATTTTAAAAGTATTAATATTCAAATGATTAATTTAAAAATTATTACTCCAGAATGAAATGATTTTTTTCAAAAATATATTTATTAATTAATGAACAATCGCTCTTACCAAAAGCTTGAGATATCTTCTTTTATAAAGAGCTATCGCAAGCAAGGTTGGCATTATACATAAAGAAAAAAAATAATTTTAGCTAATAATTATATTATCTTTTAAAATATTCAAAAAAGCATTTTTTTAAAAACAACAATAAAAGGTTTTTATTCCTTTCAAAATGAGTTTTTTTTTGCTGTAAGAAAATGCAAAAACACCATTTTCAGTCGAATAATATTTCTAGTATGAAATGAAAATGACATTTGTAAAATGTGAAACAAAGGTCCGCACAAAAGTAATGGAGAAAAAAAATATATGTGTCGAAATTTTTTGTTTGTCATAAAACAAGCGACAGATTAAATAAAATCTGTAAAAAGACAGTTTACAATTTTTCTGAATACCAAAATTTTATTAACAGAAATTGTAATATAAATTATAGAAAAAAGTCTCTGAGATTACCAAAGTTATAATTTCAAGTAATAATAAAATTATTCAAAAAAATGTACATTAATAAACACGGCAGAAATTAATTTCATTTCTTTTTAAATGGCTAGGTTTTGTTGCTTTTAATGAAAAAAAGTGAAAAAAGCGCAGTTTGGTTAAATTTTTTTATCTCATTCAAATGAAATTTGATATGTGGAAAATAAAACATCTGCTACAAAAAAATTGTGTAAACAAGTGGTAAAAATAAACGTCATTGAAATATAAAAACGAGAACATTTTTGAAATTCCTTTACGTAAAAAAACACCATTTTAAAATATTAAATAATGGATTTATGTAATATTGTTTGTTTAGAACAAAAAAACAGACATAGTAAAACAAATTATGAGTGCTTTTCCATTTCAAACTTTTTTTAATAAATTTTATTCAATTAAAAATTCAAATAGAAAATTCAAAAATAGAAAAATTTATTCGCGAAAAAAAAACTGTAAAAAACGGACTAGTTTTATTTTTTATTCTCTAACTATGTTTTTAAACTTTTTTCGTGATAAAACAATTTACTTTTTTCGATGCTGTAGAAACAATTTTGACAATGTCTTGATAAGACAAAAAATTTTTTTCAATATTGTCTTCTTGTTATCTTTTTTAATGTTGTACAAGTTTTATAAAAAGCAGAATAAGAAGATGACAAATTTTTACAAAGAAATTTAATTAGATTAAAAAATTAAAAGTGTAAAAAAGACAGTTTAAAAAGAAAAAATTGATTCCAAAAAGAAACAATAAAAAAGGCGGTGAAAAATAAATGAACACATTTTTTTAATCAAACTATTTTTCTTCTTAGTCGTTTCTTATATTCCGATTTTTTAAAAGAAAAATTTTACAATGTATCATTTTTTTTTGATTTTTTTTAATATTTAAGCTTTTTAATTTAAAAATAGAAATTGTTATTATATTAAAAAAAAAGTTCTCACAATTTCATTTAAAGATTTTTTTATTTAAATTTGAGTTTTATGAAAATTACCGAAAAACTAACGTGCATTATTTATTACGTTTCTTTTTTTTAATTTTTCGCCTAAAATATATTTCCTGAATTTTTGCTCGTTGCAGCAACAGCAAATTATTTAATTTTACTGCATGTTTATGAAAAATGCCGGCTGGTTTCTTTTCAAAAAAAATTCACAGCTTGATTTTGGGAAATCATAAACGAAAATACGCCAAAATATTGTTAAAAGATGTGCAAAATTGTGTTAACTTTTTATTCAAAAACTTTAAAAAAGTTATTTTTTAAACTTTCATCATTTGTGTTACATATTTGTTCAGACGTGGGCATGGTTTTGGTACGGAAATCGTACCCTACCTCGCGCATCGCGCAGCAATGCGCGTGCTACCTCGTGCAAAATCTACGATAATTTGTAAAAATGAGTGCAAAGGGTACCCCCTTTGAAAAATAAACAAATCTAACCGAAAACAACGCATAGGGGGGACTCTTTGCGCTTTTTACCTCGCGCGAAATCCTAAAAATTGGTGTAACACCGTGCCCACGTCTGTATTTGTTGATACAAAAATTCTCTCTAGTTCGTATTTTGCATGTTTATTTATTCACAAAATTTCCAAATTTACTTTATTTAATTCAATTATGGTTTTAGCTTTATGAAAATAAAAAAAGTATTAAAAAGGGAAAAATAATTCTTAAGTGTTTTTTTATGTAAAAAATTCAAAAAGCAAAAACAGAAATTTAAGAAAAAACCCGAAAAAAAGACAGAGAATAAAAATGAAAAAAACATATCATTTTTTTCTTTATTTCTGTCATTTTTTGAAGCAAAGAAATATTCGATTTTTTATAAGTGTTTGTCATTTTTTGTTGTTTGAATATTTGGGATATCTTACAAAGTGATTAGAATTTATCCTCAAAAAACTCTATTAATTTAAATATGATTAGCTACGTGTACCGTTTTTTCAAAGTTGCGCAATAAATATAATTTTGGTACCAAAAAATGCAGAAAATTTTTATTAATAATAATTGATAAGAAAAATTATTAGGCTAAATGCTGATAAAAAAGATAATCGACAAAGAAAAAATGAAAATACCGCAATTTTTTCAGCCGAATTTCGTGGTAGTTCGTGGCGGAATTCGAAAATATGCCTATAAGATGCAGAATTTTTTTCTGAGTCAGATAAAAAAAAATAAATGCGCGAAAGTGAGCGGTAAATATAATATTATAGAAAAACAAAAAGTCGCAAATTGTCTCTACACGTAGCTAAATATGATTTTTATCATTCGATGATTTTCAAAAAATGTTTCGTTTCAAATATAAAATAAATGCATCCTCTTTTATTTACATTCTGATATTTAAATTTTTATTTTTTAACTAATCTGTCGTTTCTCAAATAAATATGCAAATTTAATTAAAAAGATTCGAAGAAGAAAAAACATACATTTTTTAAAAAAACGGAACTTTTATTGCAAAAAGAAATCGTAAAAGAGCAGGGGGGCAAGAAGAAAAATGAATCAACAAAGAAAAAAACGCACTTTATTCATTTTTGATGTTTTCCTTTTTAAAATCGATCAATTTTCATGTCAAAAAACATGCTCTTTTTTTGTTTCTTTTTTAAATATTTGAGAACTTTGTATGTAATGAATGATTTTCAATGTCATACATTTTAAGACGGTAGAAAATTTAATTGTATTTTCCCATAACATGCATGTCAATGTCCTTGAATCAAATCCAAATTGTGTCAGTCAAGCTGATCAACTTTAAAAAATATTTATAACACAAAAAAAAGCTCCATGATTTTATTCACGATAATATAAAAGAACAGAAAACAGAAGAAAAACCAAACATCGAAGAGTAAAAATTTTTCTCAAATGATATAAAAATTCGAGTTTTTTTCACAGATTTCTTTGTTTTTTCAGATTTATGCTATAAAAGTTATCACGGAAAGTTTCACAACTCCCGGATCATATTTCGCAATTTCGCGCCAAGATATAGTTTCAAAAATTAGAACATTGGGTATATTAAGAAAATGGTCTTAAAACGGGAGTTTTTCAAGTGATATAAATATGCTTGCATATTAAAAATGTTTAACACATGCTAAAATAATAAAATTAACCTTCAAAAATAATATTTATGGTAATTTCGATTTTTTTGCGCTTTCTGAAAAAAAGTGTGAAATTTAGTCCGTTTTCACGACGACATAATTAACGAAATATGGGAGTATATGACACGTTTTAGACTTTTATGACAAAAATAAACATGTTGAACATATTTTCAATATGTTTCAGACATAAGGAGTCAATATCTGCTATATGGGGAATTTTTAAGCAATAATTTTTTTGCGATTTCTGAAAAAAAAATGCTAAAATTCGGAAAAATTGATTTCGTCAAAAGTAGTCAAATGTTGGTATTCTGAGCTTTTTTTGTCAAATACGATAAAGTTAACCATAACAAATTTTTCAAAAACATGCAACAGGCTTTTCTTTCGAAATTCCAAATGCTAAAAATGCACTGCTACAAATATTTTTTTTAAACAAAAATAATCAAAAGAAATTTGTCAATGAAAAATAATTGTTGAATTTTTAAATCTTTTTTTTAAATTGCTTCTTAAAGATAAAATTTTCCCAAAGATGGAGATTAAAT
>JAQIXH010000829.1:0-10876 GCA_034700145.1 Panagrolaimus detritophagus | reverse complement strand
AAATAAATCCCGGAATCCCGGCCAAAAATCCGGGATTCCGGGACGGGACAAAAATCCCGGAAAAACGGCCGGGATCCCGGATCCCGGACAGCCCTGTATCCAATGTGTGTTCTTTTTCGTGTGTCAAAAAAAGGATGCAGTTTTGCATTTATAAAAAAAAACAGTTGCTGCAGCAATGTTAAAGTATTATAAGACCAAAGATGATATGTTTTTTTTTGTTAAAAAAAAAGAAAATATGAATTTTTTTGCACAATTTATTTTGGAAAAATTAAGTAAAATTAAAAACGATAAAGAAAAAAGCTTTTTGTCGAAAACTTTAATAATTTGTAAATAATCTGCCGTGTTTGAATCATACGATGAATATTTTGCAGCAGTTTTAATATTTCCTTGAAGTTTTTATCAAGTCTTTATTTTTTCACGAACAGAGATAAAAGCCTTGTCGAAACCTTTATGAAGATATTTGTGAAGATATTTTAAAGCGCCCCTCTCTCTTTATTTCAATGAAACTTCTCTTTAGATTATCCCATTAATTTTTTTTTTGTGAAAAATCTACTAAATATTCAAATAAAATGGTTTATTTCTAAAATAAAAAAAAGTGCGATGGGAATGTTTTCCTTTTTTCGTTAAAAAACTGAATCAATAAAAATAAAAAAAAGACAGGGGTATGAGAGACACAAACTTACGAAAAGGACGAACCTTTTCAATGCATTTGGTTTTTTGTGTCTTTCAAAAAAGGATGCATTTATGAAAAAACAATTACTGCAGCAATGTTGAAAAAGAGTAATACCAAAAATGATATGTTTTTCTTTGCAAAAAATAAGAGAAAATATGCATTTTTTATGCAAAATTTATTTTGGAAAAATTTAGTAAGATTAAATATGATAAAGAAAAAAGCTTTCCATCGAAAACTTTAGTAATTTGTAAATAATAAAAAATATTAATAAAAAATAATTGAAAGTCAAAAAGTACAAAACAAGAACATAATAATGTAGTTTTTACAGTAAAAACTCTTTTTTAATACCGCTTCTTTTTGTGGAATACGTTGTTGAAAAATATTTTAACGTGTTAGTTTAAAATTTCATTCAACTTGTACCCTTTTTTCTGTTTAAAATCTGTACAAACATATTTTTTATATTTATCTGATTTAAATATTCAAAAACGTTCAAAAATTTGTGTTAAGCAAAAAAATGTCCGATTTAAAAGAAAAGTTGTTTTTTTCCCACTTTTCCCACCGTTGGCCCATAAAAAAAACACATGCTCCGCCCCTCTTTCTTCCTTAATGTAACCTTTTTTAATAATGGGGTGCGATAGCCATATCACTAAAAAAGAATTCATATTAAAAGGTCAACAGTAGAAACAACTTATATAATGAGTTTAATGCTTTTGAACTTGACACTAATTTTTGTTCAACAAAAAAGCAAAATTTCACGTTTTAGAAGTGAACGAGCATATTCAGACGGATAAAATTTAAAAAGAGTATGTATATAAAACTGGTGATTCAGCCATAATTTGCATGCCAAATTCAAGCCGTCCAGAAAGTGAGTCTTTTTTACTTGAATGTGAATCACCTTTTGAACCACATGACTTTGGTGTTGGAAAAATAACAGTTTTTGGAACAGATACATGTGGTTGTTGTTGCTCTTTAACAGTTGAAACATCTGCGGTTGGGGCCATCTAATATTATTTCAACTGGAGCTTGCTTTTTTAGTGGATCTGCTTTTGGTAAATTTGTTTAATTTCAAAAATAAATGGTAATTATTACCTTTTTATATTTTTTTAGTAAAACAACTGGTATAATTCTAGAATAATGGAAGGACTTTTTTCAAAGTATTTTTTTCTGTATATTATGCAAATTTTGCGTTTAAAAAAAATTCCTTTCACTATTCTAGAATTGTTCCAAATAACTTTTTCTTTGACCTTTTATGTTTAACAAAAGTAACAAAAATATAAAAATAAGCTATTTATTCTTTCGAAATTAATAAATTATTAATCTATTCATAAACATAAAACAGTAAATTTAGAAACAGAAAAAAACGAATGATTTTTAGTTGCAAAAAATCAGTTTTCCTTTTGAAAAGTTGAAAATAGATGATTAAAAAAGTTTATACAAAATTCAAATATTGAATACTATGTGTTAAGACAAGGTTATTTGTTTTGACTTTATTGATTACTTTAATAAATGTCGATCAAATAAGCTATTTTCGTGGTTTTTACTAAAAATCCATAAACATGTTCAAAGTCTTTCACTTATTAAACAAATTATTACTTATGATGATCTTTTATTTATTGGTTCAAATGTTGAAGCAGCTTATTTTCAACGAGTTATTATGAAGAACAAAAATGGTGATGTTCTTGGCCTTGAAAATGAATCTCTTCCAAAGCTTAAAACAATTCGTTAGTAAGTTTACTTTTGTATTATGCTTTTATACAGTTTTTCGTTTTCAATATTGATACTGTTATAACCGAGCGGTAAATTATAACAAGCTACGTAATGAAACATCAAAGCATTTTGTCGACAAAGTTAAAGCGATATAATAATGTTTCAGAAACTCCCTCCCTTAAACTGCATTACGTAACATCTGCCCAGCCCCATAGATGTTGTCGAGCTGGGTATCCTTGTTCGAAAAATCCTGGAACTTTCTTTGCGATTTTACAATTTTTTTGCAAATGATGAATCTCTTTTAACTCAATTTTTTAACTTTTTTATTTTTATTGAGGGTCAAAATCACTAGAATCTCTACACTTAGAAAAGTAAAAAATAAAGAATGATGAAAATAATGCAAAAAATTAAAAAAAAAAACGCGAAACAATTTAAAAAAAGTAAATAAAAGTATATAACTGTTATAATTTATCAGAAATTTCATTATCATTAACCCCTTCAATCAATAGAACAACTCCATCATCTTTACCAGAAGTAACACTATGTATATACTGTAAATAAACACATTGTGTATTATTCAACAAAAACGTATCACCCGTTTTGGCTATGGCGCTAAAATATGTAAAATAAACTAGAAATTACGAAATGAAATATTTAGAAAAAATTAAAATTTACCAAAAATAATCTATACCAGATTCTTTATAAGATAGATAAAAGTTGTCAGCATTGTAGTATATCGCTGTAAATCGTACAGTATAATGTTCAAAAGAGCAATATTTGAGAGTACTTAATTGCCCAACACTGTTCTTCGATGTACCATAAAATTGAGTGGCAAAAAGAGAATATGTTGGGCTATTAACGACAATAAAAGGCGTTAAATCAAATGAATCAAGTTTGTGCAGCCGTAAATATACTGTTGTTTTCTTTGGTATTTTTATTGTATACACATTAGAATATAATCCGATGCCTGTCCATTTTTGGGAAGTTTTGGAACTACAAAAACATGTATATTTCAGTATTATTGTGCTAAAAAACGGGGGCGTTTTGATCGATCCATTTTCTAAAGAAGAAGAATCGCAAACTATTCGCGTTTCGGACATTCGTGATTTTCAAGCAAATATTGAAACATCCTTCTTGATTTTTTTATTTTACTACTGAAATGTTGAGAATTGTAAATTTTTATGCATAAATCTATGCTAAATACAAATTTTCTGATCATTTTTTACGCAAGAAAATTAACTAAAATAAAGCACAGGTTTTGCAAAAAAAATTTACCAACATTTCAATGGAAAAATATAAAAATCAAAAAGGGTGCATTTTTTTTTCAAAATTTGCCTAAAAATCACGAATGTCTAAGATAGGATTACCAAACTGTTTCAAAACGTCCCCCCCTTTATAAAAATGTTTTGAATTAAAAACAAACTTAAATTCGAAGAAGAAATTTTCAGTTCCAGCATATACTTTTACATTTTCCGTTAAACTTGTCGTCCATAATTCTGACATATAATAATGCTGATCCATACTAGCTGTATTTAAGATTGTTAAAAAACATTCAACAGTTGGTGTGGCAATTCCAATAATTGGAAAATTTGAATACTCTTCTGCATTAAATATGTGTTGATTGAAAACGCATCCTTTTTGATGAAAATTTTGCAACTGTATTGTTATAAAAGGAAAAAAGAGTGCAGTACCAGGTACAAGAAAGGCAAATTCATTAGTGTTGACTACACAGGAATATGGTTTCAATTTACCAAAACTAAAATGCTGTAAAATAATTTAGCATTGAAAAGAATAATACCAAAATTCGTTATTATAGTTCGCAGAAAGATTCTCATTTTTATAAAGCTGTGTTTCTTGCTTTTCATTGCTAAGGATAACGAAAGTTGGATTAATCAAATCCTAAAAATTTAAAATCAATTGATATTTTTGTTTTAAAAAACCATACATTTGAAGCAGTAACTTTGACAATATTTAACCCTTTTGTTGCATATGACCCCAAATCAATGACAAGGAAAGGATTAAGACGTGAAATTTCTATTGTTTTTACTAGTGGTAACTCTGAAACAATTTTATTATTTACAAAATTTATATTTAGCCTTACTTTTATTTGACAGAAGTAATATTCCTATTTCTTTTACAATTTTTGATGGGTATGCTATAACTTCTATAACATTACTGCCTAATGAATTCAAATACACAGAATAATCAATTTCGGTTTTTGTATAATAGTTTATTTCCAATTCTGAAGAAATATGTCCATCTGAATAAGTTCTTAATATATCACCTTGATATTCGGTTGCATCATATTGAGTGCTAGCAATTCTATACATCAATAATTGAAGTGGAAAATCTTGATTATTGCAAGGTTCCAGCTAAAATATAGAAAAAAAAGTCTTCCTTTATTTATATAAAAGTTAATGTGATACTTCAGCGGCATTCCCCATTCCCCACCATTTATTTTTCAATCCCAAAATCAACAAGTAGTTCTAATCAATGTTGGCGGTCTCGGGTTTTCCGGTTCATCGAGACCGGAGACCGAAAGTTTTCGGTGGATAGCAAACATGCTGAGGGAGTGGGGATTCCGTTTTTTTAACAACAATGCAGAAGTGCTGTTAATAAAAAAGTATCAATCAAGCCTAAAACAAAAAAAAAGTGAAACACCAAGAACGAGAGGTTTTTGATTGACGGACGAAAGAAACCACCGAATGCATTTTTATATACTTGTGTGTTTTTTCCTTTAACCACTTTGTGAGACATTCTTTTTTGTTGGACTGAACGTAGAGGTATGAACTGACACCAGACATGAGCTTCCATATCCTCCCAAAAACTCCCTTTGTATTAAGAAAAGCAAAATATGTTTGCGCAATCCGGAAACTCATTATTAAACAGAGGCACGAATACCTCCAAAATAGCTTTAACACCAAATATCAATTTTACGAATTTTCACTTTTTTGGGATTATTCGACTGATTTTTAGGTCTTCGACATTGACGTACACGGTAAAATACTTTTAAAATGGTTCATTGCTGCTAAAATTTGAGATAAGGTTTTCACAACTTTAAAAAGTTTTATCATTAATCGATACCCTTCATCTCAAATTGCAGCAAGAAAGTACGATTTTAATAGTATTTTATGGTGTTCAGCAATGTCGAAAATCTACAAATTATTTGAATCATCCCAAAAAAGTGAAAACTCGTTAAATCCACTTTTTGTGTTTGAGCTATTTTGAACATATTCATGCCGTTGTTAAAATATATTTAATAATAAGTTTCTGGAGTCCGCAAAAAATATTTTTGCCTGAATATTTCTTAATACTACGGGAGTATAGTCAAAACACGAAAGCTCGACTCCGGCTTAAATTGAACACCTCGACGGTGAGGATTTAATTTAAATATTTTATTTAAAATTTTTCATATTTCCGATTCGAATAAAGGGGAACAGAGGCAAAAACAATTGCTTTTTTATGGAAAAAAAGAATACTGGAAAACTGATGAAATGAAGGATTTTGAAATTCAAATAAAACAAATATGTGAGTTTTATATTAAAGTATTAAACTTACAGTAAAATTGCAGCGTAAATTACCACAATATTTGTTATCATTTATGTCCATTATTCCTGTAGACGAACCGAACTCTACACATGGAATAACAGATGGCGCACATTTGCATGCTAAATATCATAATTGTTTGAAGAATTTAATCTCACATAATATTCAGTTGATAAAAAAAGTTGAACCTACTCATTTTTGAAAAACTGATAAATATTCCTATTGATGGTATACTGCCATCATTCGAATATTCGAATATATATCGCGTATTTGAGCCATTGTTATAATTAAAAAGCTTAAAAATAATATCAGAATTAAATTTAATATCTAATGTTATGCTGTTATTATTTTTATCTGTATAATATCGAACATAATCAACATTTTCTTCAACGTGGAAGCCTTTAACATAGACAATATATTCTGTACTTTCTGGTATTACAAGTTCAAAAAAGCATTTGGTATTATAAATAGGTGCTGCTAAAAGATGCCATGTTGTAGTAGACGTGGCAACATTTTTAGTTACGAAACATTTATCCGTTCCTTCTACTTTCTCTACAATGGTAACTAATGCATGGAATGATGTATCTCGATTAATGGACAATTGAATTTCCAAATATTCATCTTCATTGTAATGGGGATATGTGAATTTTGCATTTCTCTTGCTAAAAGTTTTCAAATTTAAAGAGTTGATGCATCGCAAAAAAATCTTTTTGTTTTTGTTGTTAAAGAAAGTGTCTGAGATAGACAAAGTTTCTTTCTGACGATCATCCGGCCGTCGTTAATGATGGGGACAAAGTCACATCGAATTTAGCATTTATTTTCATCTGCTGATGTTGGGAAAAATGTTTTTTTTGCGTCAATTGCAGGAATTTCAAATTTATTCTTGAAGCAAATTGCTGATTATTTTATAACAACTTTTTTTTAACGAAAACTAAAAGCGCCACTAAACAATCCATAGTCGAAAGCATTAATATGCCAAAAGATAAGCTAAAATTGAGAAAAATTATTGTTTGTGTTTCTTACGACACAAACCTTTCTTCTGTTAAGTTTTTAAAAAAAACTAGATTGCTTCGAAAAGAACTGAATTTTTTTATCTCCATTTGCGCTAATTTTTGGCATAGCTTTCAACTGTAGAGGATTTTATGGAGGTATTATTTTTTGTTCAGAAAAAGTTTTGATAAAATTAATCAACAATTTGCTCAAAGAAAAAATTTGAAATTCCTGGAGTTGACGTTGGCGAGAAAAATATTTTACCCAACATCGACAGAGGAAAATAAATTTTTTAGTTGATTTGAATTTGATGTGCGGCGTAAATGATTGATAAAAGAAAACTAACAAGTGCATACCCCCTCTCACTACAAATTTTGTGTTAATATAAAAATTTTTGTCTATCTCGGGCACTTTTTTTAGTAGAGCAATTTTTTTATTTGTTTTACGTTTCTTTTTTAAAATATTTCACAACGCATCAACAAACGCATCTGTATTAACATTGCATATCTTACTTTACAAATGTATCTGTTGAATTCTTAACAAAAAGTTCAGTATCTAACGTGTCCTTCAATTCCAGGATTACAACTTTAAAACCATATCCTTTAGGAGCAGTAAATTTCCAAATACAGTAATCAGATGAAAGATTGAAATAGTTTTTAACGAGTAGAACTATAGGCAAAATGTCAGTTATTGGAGTCGGCACTCCGTTATTATCAAATGGACATCCCTTTGTTTTATTTTTATCAGCAAAAACAACATATCCTTCTTGGAATAATAACAAAGATGTGTGAAGAAAAGGTGCTTGTTCTTTGTGGTTGTAATTTTGTTGTAATGAATATGACGAAATATTTGCAAAATTTAGGTTTTTTTGGTGATATATTTGGGAAAGATTTCTGTCAAAATGTTTTTCGGTAATTGATGTTATAAGATGATAATTGTCCTAAAATGTGTAAATGGATTATTGGAAATAAAATAGCCACTAGTTAAAAGACATTTTTCCTTAAAATCGTACATTTATGTTTTTTTAAGTGGCCTAGTATTGTATAATCTTGTTTTTTCAAATTTGAGGGCATGTGTCTATTTTGAAGAGACAATTCTTTTTTGGTATTTTAATGGTTTAAAATCTATCTGTATTTATAAACCCAAAAGTATTTAAGAAAGATAAAAAAGAAGCGCTAAAAACTGAATTATGTAGGTCAAAAAACTGGCATTTTTATAAAATTTTGGTATTTTCGATAACACCTCCCGTAGTTTGTAGGTAACTTCTTTTATTTTATTTTTTAATTTTTATATGTATAAGTACCAAGTTTCAAGTCCATCCTATCAACTTGAAATTTAGTCAATGGACAAAATTTTAATCGAATCTCAAAAAAAATGTATGATGAATTTTCCTAATCGTTTACAATAAATATGAAAAATGACATTTATAATATAATCATCATTTTTTGTAAATGAATTCAATAAGCTCATCTTATTTGCTAAATAAGACTCAAAAAGTGTGGACTTATTGAGTCAGGAAGACGCGCTTATTGAATTCATTTACAAAAAATGATGAAGATTTCTTGTAAATGGAAAAAAATGAAAACTTTTATATTTTACCGTCTTATATCACAAAAAAGTACTTTAGGATATTATAGTAAAGATAAATTAAAATAATTTAATCTCAAAACTGAACACTTACTGTATCATTATAAGCTAATTTAAATGTTAAATTACATGAACCAAATTGTTTTTGAGTCATTGGTTTTTGATTTTTTGTTGTTTCAAAATACGCAACCATCCCCGGATTTAAGTAAACAATTTTTCGGAATCACAATTATATTTTGCAAATACCAAAACCATCAAATGAAAAATTAGAAAAATAAAAGCATTTGTTGATGTTCTCATTTTTTCCAGAAAGGTCTAAAACGGAATTCAAATCGAGTAAAATTGAAAACAATCATAAAAATCAAAACAGCAAAATGTCTTTAAACAACATTTTAAGGAAAATTTTCCCTGCCGTAAAGTTTTAGGCATTGAAAAATTTAAGATTTTCATTTATCAGGTTTTTGACTAATAGCTTGGGTTATCAGTCAGACTTGAACACTCTTAAAGAAAATTTAATCTTTTTTCGTTCGTTCGTTCGTTATAAGCTTCTTATGTACAATGCTTTTCACGCATAATTAATCCAAAATTTTTATCAAAAAATAATCTTTTAAAAATTTTAAGAATTGGAAATTAATCTTAAAAGTTATGGTTTTTTGTGTCTGATACCTGATGAAAGCGGCAAAATATCTGGTCGCAGTATAAAAAAATCACTTGACAAAATGCACTGAGAAGAACAAAATTGATGAAAAACCCCTTAAATGTATAATCGAAGGTGATACAGCAGTGATTGTGCCTTCACTTGTGGTGATGCATGAAATACTTTTCGTCGCTGTTGTTGATTCATGTTTGAGGGTTTTCGGCATTTTTTTCATTTAGATTAACGATGCTGACCGTAGAGGTATTTAATTGACAAATGAGTTAAATACATTGCCCAAATATTGGTCCTATTAAGGGATATTAAGGGTCAAAATCGTTTTTGCACAATCGAAAAACTCATAGTGCAACAGCTGCTGCTTGAATGTGCCCATAATACCTCCAACACTAAAAATCGATTAAACGAGTTTTCAATATTTTTGGATAATTCGACTGATTAAAACAGGTTTTCGACATTGGTGAACACCATAAAATACTTTTTAAGTAGTATTTTCTGGCCTTTTTTTTGAGATAAAATGTTTAGAACTTTGGATAATTTTATCATCAATCTTATAAAATTTATATAAAAGATTATCTTCACAGTTTTCTAAATTTTTAATGTTATCAGTTTCACAAAATTCAATCATTTTTTCAACAGTTTTTGGTGAAAATTCTTTAATTTTAACAAACTTTTTAGCCTTTTCTTTTATTTTTGTTTCAAACATTTTTTTAAAAACGGGTGAACGAGCTGCCATTGTCGGTTTTGCAACTTGTAAAATAAAAGTAGAGTAAAAAAAATTAGTGATTCAACCAGAGATGGGAATTATTTATTTAAGGATTAGTGTGTTCTTTTTGTTTTTTGAACCATTTCCTCTGACGCAAAAAAAGTCCGCAAACTTGTTTCTCAGTAAAAAATGCTTGTAGAAAGAAAAGTCTATCTCTTAAACTATTTGATAAATTATAAAAAGATGCAAGAACAGCATCAACAAAAGTTTTTGGACGTGGATTCATAACAGCATAGAGTAATTGTTTTTTTTTGAGAAAAATGTATCAAATATTCAAATAAAATGATTCATTTTTAAAATAAGAAAAAAGTGCGATGGGAATGTTTTCATTTTTTCGTTAAAAAACTGAATCAATAAAAAATAGACGAGGGTATGAAAGACACAAACTTACGAAAAGGACGAACCTTTTCAATGCATTGGGTTTTTTGTGTCTATCAAAAGAAGGACGCAGTTTTGCAAAAACAATTGATGCAGAAATGTTAAAAAAAAAGTAATACCAAAGATGATATGTTTTTCTTTGAAAAAAAAGATAAGAAAATATGCATTTTTTTGCAAAATTTATTTTGGAAAAATTTATCTCCTTTTCATCGTTGTATTTTTTTTAAACAAGAGAACAAATGTTGAAACACATTTCGCTATTTTTGCCAAAGGAAAAACGCAACACCAAACTTTTTGTTGTTTTGTTTCTTTTTTTTCCTCTGTTCTTTGAACGAATGCAAATTCTTTCACGTTTGTTTTTTTAGTTTTGAATATTTTATTATGCAAAAAATTTTGTAAAAAACAATTGATTTCTTTTAATTAAAAATTTAAGCAAAGTTTTAATTATAACAATGAAAACCGATATAATGACTTCCATTATTCATTATTTATAAATAATAATTTTACAAGGGAACCGATTTACATGTCCCGCCGCTTTTGAAATGGGACATATTTTAAAATACTCCCCTGATATTCA
>JAQIXH010000828.1:0-10876 GCA_034700145.1 Panagrolaimus detritophagus | reverse complement strand
TTAAAACATATATCCCATTAACAGAAGGAAAAAGGTACATAAAAACGAAAGGTGACTCATTTCAAAGACAATGGGAAATGATAGATTTCCTCAAAAAGTATGCAACAATAAAAAAGAAAAGAAAACCACACAAATTTTTGAGATAAATCAAAGAAAAAAAAGGAATAAAAAAGCAAGTTATCTATTTTGACGCAGAATCCAGTTCGCTACTTTTTTTGCTGTTTGGTATGCCTATTTTTGAAGACGATGTAAAAAAATAGATGGAAAGAAGAGATCAGAAAAAAAATTTCCTTAAAGATTTTTCTTTGATCCAACAAAATTAATCGATTTGTTGTTGGCTAATTTTTCCCATATGTCTGCTTTTTAATTAATATTACTTTAACATTAAAATATAATATTTTTTATATTTTATATTTTTTTTGCCATAAATGATTAAAATTTTCAATGACTTTAAATATTTTGTATAAAATTTTTATTTTTATTTTATTTTTGACTTTAATATTTGGAGAAAGAACGAAAAAAGCTTCTCCATCAACTCTTAATAAAATAAAAGAACTTATTAATAGAAAAGCAGAAAGGTAAGAGAGAATTATTTTTATTCAAATATTTGACCTTCAAAATTAATCCTTTCTTTTATTTTTTTAAAGAGAAGTTGTACAAGCTGATGTTGGAAGGGGTTTAAATGACGCAATTGTTGAAGTAATACGTAATCCAGATGCAAAACATCATTTTGATGAACTTTCTGTCAATGATCCAGATCAATATTTTCAAGGTGATGTTGAACTTTCTGAAAAGCAAGCTGATAAAATACAGGAGCAATTATTGGATGATCTGCAAGCAGATGAAACAAAAAGTAAAAGGAAAAAAAGAAAAGTCGGAAAGGTTTGTTTTAATTAAATCTCTGATTTTTCACTGATAATTTTGAAGGAGCCATTGTATAAACGTTGGTCACGTGGAAAACCAATTAGTTATGAATTTGCAGAAAATATTCCAGAGTTGACAAGATTTAAAATTCGTGATGCTTTACGAATTTGGGAACAGCATACATGCATTCGATTTCGTGAAAATGGACCAGATATCGATCGATTAGAATTTTATGATGGTGGTGGATGTTCAAGTTTTGTTGGACGAGCTGGAGGTACTCAAGTATGTTAAAATGATTCCATTTTGTTTTTATGACTAATCTATTTTTAAAGGGTATATCAATTGCAACACCTGGTTGTGATATTGTTGGAATCATTACTCACGAGGTTGGGCATGCCTTAGGGCTTTTTCATGAACAAGCAAGGCCCGATCAACAGGAACATATTGCTGTACATTATGGTAACATTCCAATTGGAAGATGGAATAATTTTCATCCTGTTACTGGAAATCAAGCTGATACATTTTTGTTACCGTATGATGCAGGTAAAGAGTAATAGTAAAAATTAGTTAAATAAAAATAATCTTAAAGGATCTGTAATGCATTATGGAGCATACGGATTTGCGAATGATCCATATCGACCAACAATTTCAACACTTGATAAAAATCTTCAATCAACAATCGGGCAAAGAGCTGGCCCATCTTTTCTTGATTTTGAAGCGGTTTAGTTGATATTAATTTTTTTAAAGTTTTTAATTTTTTCTTTTTAAGATTAATATGGCTTACAACTGCCTTGACCATTGCCCTACCCTTTCTTGTACACATGGTGGATACGTAAATCCAAATGATTGTACAAAATGTTCATGCCCTCCAGGATTTTCGGGTCGAACATGTCAAGAAGTTCAATTTAGTAATTGTGGTGCAAAAATTATGGTTTCCACGGAGCCTATTACAATTTCAACTCCAAATTTTCCAGAATATTTTTCTTCAAATTCTTATTGTGTTTGGTTAATTCAAGCACCACCAGGCGGGAAAGTATTCCTACAATTTATTGATGCATTTCATTATCAATGTGAAGATACTTGTGATAAATCATATGTTGAAGTACATTCTGGCCCAGATTTTAGTACAACAGGATATCGATTTTGTTGTGCAACAATTCCAACTCAACAATATGTATCATTTTCAAATGAAATGTTAGTTTTTCATAATGGTTGGGGTGATCAAGGTAGAGGATTTAAAGCAACAGTTTGGTCAAATGTTGCTTCGATTGCTACAATATTACCATCACCACCTCCACCGCTGCCTGAAATAACTTATGAAACAACAACAACGCGAAGTACAACAACAACAGCTGCTTTAACAACTCCAAGAAGAATTACACCAAAGAAATATGTTCCAACGCAACCTCCAATTCCAGAATTATTTATTATTTCAACAAATCGTAAAGTTACAACTGCTCCTAGAATAACAACTACTACAGAAATTGTTACTACAACAGAAGTTGCCACTACTACACCTACGACAACCACTGAAACAACTACAATTGAAATTACCACAATACCATTCACCGAAGCTCCAACCACGCCAATACCACAAACATTTTTCACTTTTCCACAGCCTACGCCACCACAAATATTCAAACCTTTTACACCAATAGTTCCAATTTCTCCAATTGTTCCTGTTACATCTGATGGTATCATTATTTTTTAGCTTTAAATAATACACATTCATTTATTATAGATTGTGCATGTGGTCCATGGTCAATTTGGCAAGATACATGTTCACAACAATGTGGAGGTTGTGGAAAACGTACACGACGAAGAGAATGTACTTCAACAGATAACTGCCGAACCGAAGATAAAAGGCCATGCAATTTTGAAGCATGTCCAACTGGAACAAACTTTTTAATTAATAATGGTGAATTTCATATTTTATGGAAAGGCTGTTGTGTTGGATTATTTCGAAGTCAAAAAGGACAATGTACTGCACTTGATGAAGGTGAAAATCCATTTTTACGAATTATTTCATCACTTCTTACAACTCAGGATTCTAAAAAGAATAAGAATGCAACACTTCCAATCGATTCCAAATTCCATTAGAGAAAAAATAAAAATATTAGAGTTATATTATTTTGTAATAACCAAAAATAAAATTGAAAATTTTTTAAACGAGTATTTCGAAATTACTAAAAAAAGAATGGAGTTAAAGCTTGTAACTTGTGGGGGCCGGGATCTTTTCAAAAACCC
This sequence comes from Panagrolaimus detritophagus, assembly GCA_034700145.1. Classification (NCBI taxonomy): domain Eukaryota; kingdom Metazoa; phylum Nematoda; class Chromadorea; order Rhabditida; family Panagrolaimidae; genus Panagrolaimus; species Panagrolaimus detritophagus. Next base: position 7,765 of record JAQIXH010000828.1, on the reverse strand, counting down.
TCGGCCCTAAACATCTAAATTCGACTCCAAATACTGTTTCTGGACTATACTCACGTTAAAAATGTTGACAATGTATAATGGCATACGTTATCTTATTAGTTTTATAAAAATTTTTCAGAAAACTTTTTCGAAAAACAAAAGAAATGTAGCATACTTTTATTTATTTTTTAGGTTTTGTCACTTAAGCATATCATAATGCGAATAATTGATGAAAAAATATCAAGTGCTATGCCATCACCATAAGGAGATCTTTCAGAATCTGCCTCATGGCATCCATTAGCTTCAGCATTAACGAATAGACGAGTAACATGAAATTTCGGGGGATTGTAGAATTTGATATGAGAGAAACCTGACCATTTACAAGATTTTCAACCATACGTTTGTAATACATTTTGAAAATCATAAGATCTAAATTGGCAGATAAAATAACAAAGTATTTATGCACAAAAAAGACTATTTTATAAAATTACTTGCGTCAGTCTTATAAATGCTTGCATTCCTTTTAATGATCTCTGTTATATTTATGCTAAAAAAACAGCGAAAGATTTCAACACAAAAACGTTGTTTGAAGCAAATCTATGAAGCTTTTTTGAAAAACAAATTATTTCAATATCGATATAGATGCCTTATTTTTCTGACATGTTTAAAAAAAAGCAAAAAAAAAATGCATTGTATAATTTTAAATTTGGTCAAAAGAAAGAAGTTTAGTATTAAAGCAACGTTATACCAAAGACTGTGAAAAACTGTACTACAATCTTAACCAACAATGAACCCCATCGTTTATCCAAAATCTATTAAAATGTCCCCCTTAACACAAAAAAATATAGCAGTCGGAGTTTATTTATCAGATTCACAAAAAATTAATACATACAAATTATACAAAAAATATGGCAGACGAAATTTACTTTCGAGAAGAGATGCGGCGACGACGTGGAGATGGAGCAGTTCCTTGTAATTTAGGGTTTGAAGCACGATTTTGAGGAGATACGAAGCCATTTGAAGGAGAAATTTTAGCAAATTTACCATCCGGTCGACGTGGAAGACTTTTAGCAAGAAGAGATTTGCGTTGACGTTCTTTAGAAGAGGCACGGCCATCTTCACGTGGAGTTTTTTCTCTTGTTGAATTACGACGAGTAAGAATACCTGGTTTAGAACGAACACGACGATTTGGATCAGAGTTGGAAGAGCGACTACCTCGCTTATTGCTTCGGAGACTTCGCATTTTCCGAACCTAAAAAAGAATTTTTCATTCACAATTTTTTTTTTAAAAAATTGCTCGTCTCATCGAGTTATACAAAATGTAAAGACAGAATTTTTTATCTGACCTGGTAAAAAAGTTCTGGCTTTCCAGCCGTTAAAGCGCGGCACGAACTTATGAAACACCCTTATACCCTCAAAAACGTTTTGTTATGCGATACTGTATGTTTGATGGGAGAATAATAACAAAAAATTGTTTACTGCTAAAATTTTTCAAGCATAAAGAATTTGTTTTTTTTATTTACAGTTTTGGTTTCTTCTTTAAAGAACTGCTGGTTTTTGACATCGATGCTGCTTCTCTTTTTTGTGATAAAAAGAAAATAGCAAACCATCGAAAAATGACTCATCACAAATGAATGTCTCAAAAACAGCAAATTTTTGTATTAAGAAATTTATCCCTTTTCATTTTTCTTTCATATTTTTAGAGAGTCCCTTTATTACAAAAACTTTGTATATATTTGTAAAATCGAAAGAAAAAAGGGGACCAAGTTTGATCGATATCATTTTTCGCCGCTTTAAATCTGCTATTGTAATAACGGTAAATTTTTTTTCTAAAAATTTGTAAAGCCATTTTCGTTCATAGTTACCAATGACTCTTTCATCTTTTGTGTTTTGTTTAATTTAAAAGATCTTTGTTACAATACTTAAATATGCTACGAAAAACCACTGCTTTTATCATATTTTTCCCTTTCTCTTTTAAGCTTAAAAAAGGTCATAATATATGATTCATTGATTGACTGACTACTGCTACTAAAAGGGTGTGGTACAAATGAATGAATGAATTATTATTTTATAGTAAATTTGTAATACGAAAGTAGCAGAAAAAGAAGCTCTTTCAATTGACAAAAAAAATATGTTGCAAAAAAGAACGGATGTTTTTTTTATTTTTGCTTCATCGGTCGTACCGGAATTATTTTCCTTCTTTTTTTATAAAGGAAGAAAAAAATTGTGTGGTATTCTTTCTCAAATTATGTTTTACACTTGTTTTTTTTTCTTGCGTAACTTTTTTCTGTATTTTGATAAAAATTTATTCTCAAACTGTCACTTTAAAATTAATTTTTCAATTTTATATATATATATATTCCCCTGCTGTTTTTTCACTTATCTAGTTAGTTATTATAAAATCAAAAACAATATGTTTTTTGGTGACAAGTCACCTACTGTTTATTCTTTAAAGGCATCAATTCACACCTTTTTCCCTTCAGTTTTTTCAGTAGCTTCCCCTTTCTTTTGACAAGGACAACAACAGGGAGAATGGATTAGCGCATCGACAAGTCGTTTAAATTTTTTTTTCCTATTTTTTTAAAACTGCCAATTTATGTTTTCTCCTTTTTTGAGCAATTTTGAATTTGTCTAACAGAAAAACAGAAAAACACATAAAGTTTTCCAGTCTGTTACATCTTTCAAAAAAATCAAATTTGTTGATTTCAACAAAAAAAAGCGTTTCGCATATTTGTGTTTCTTCCAAACTTTTAAACAGTCTTTGACTCTTAAAAGTTGCCGCAAAATTTAAATTTCTTTGTCAACACCTTTTTTCTTCTAACTTTTGCCATTTGACTTTTTTTCTTCACTATTCCTCTTCTCCTTCTTCGAAATGTCTCAATTACCTCTGATCTTTTTGCGCAGATTTTTTTTTCACACTTTTATTTTTCGCATTTTTTTATATAGGATTAACCAGATCAAAAACAGATTGTTGCCCTCTTTTTTTTCTTACCTTATTGTTATATATTTTTTCAAAAAAAATATTTATTATTTTTATAGGACAATCTTTTGTTGCAACAGAAACGCCCATTTTCGTTAAGAAAAAAGAAAGAAGGAAGGAAAAGAAAAAAGCTGCTGCGCAACACTAAACACATCTGCCGAATTTATTTTTTTCTTGTCGTGTGCCGACGATTGCTAATATTTTTTTCCCTTTTTTGGGTGGTAAAACAACAAATTTTAAACAGAAAAACTTATGAAACATTTACTTTGTTTTACTTTTGTTATTTTTATATTGATTATTCTTATTTTTAATCCGTATACGGTAAGTGACTCAAATGGTTTTGAAAAATTAAACAAACTATTTTTTTATAGCCTTTGAGCTTATTACATATTGCAAGAAGTTCTCATCGAAGTAAACCAGAGCCAGAATATCCAGATCTAATTATTACCGTTAAAACAACACATTCATATCATCGTACTCGAATTCCACATATTGTTGATACTTGGTTTCAACTTGCCCCAAATGATGTAGGTTTTTTCCCCCAAATTCTCTGTTTTTCCTGATTTTATTGCTTTTATAATTTTTTTCTCACATTTCGAAAATTTTAGGCTTCTGGTGCATTACCATTGTCTTTTAAAATTTTCTCTCAAGCATTTTTTTATGACTTTTTATAATTGTTTTGACCAGGGATCCACTTAAGTTTGACATGAAAAATCAAAACTTTTTTCCCTCTTTCTTTTTTTGATTAATAGTGTCGGCATTGGTCCTTTTTTTAGATTTACTTCATTTCTGATTCTTCCGATACAGAACTCAATCAAACCGTCGGCGGCCATTTAATCAATTCTCATTGTGCTTCCGGGCATCGCGCGTATGTCCTTACTTTTTTTCAAAAAAATAGCATTTTCTGCTATACTTAATTTTTTTTAGATCAGCTCTTGCATGCAAAATGAACAGAGAATTACGTGTTTTCATTGAAAAAAATGCAAAGTAAGTGTAAAAGAAAATTTTTTTATTACTATTTTTTACAAAAATATTTGCTATTTTTTTTCCTTCCTTATCATTTATTTTAAAGACGATTGAAAAGGAATTTGCATTTTTCTTTAACGATTAGTATTTTCCCATACTTTTATTATTATTTCTTCACATAAAAAATTTGAAAGCTGATAAGGAAGCACTAATCGGTCAACAAAAAATAATCTTCTTTTTAACCTTATAGTTCAAAGGAGCAAAAATGAGAAGAAAAAAATAGAATCATTTATATTTTTTTAAACTCTCTGTGTGTAACTTTATTTTTCTTTTTTTTTGAACCTCTCCGAGGATAGTTTTCAAAAGTGTAAATTGGCTTTTTTTCGGCAGAAAAAAATTGAAAAGAAGAAAAAAAATTGTTGCGCAGTATTTTTTCTAAAAAAACGACAGAGACAAATAACAATTTGTGTTTGACGGATTAGTGTTTCAATCTTTTCGCGCTTATATTTTTTCTTCCCTTTATTTCATTAAAACGACAACGATGGCGACAAAAAAATACTTCTTTAAGTATCAAATGCCAAAGCGCGTTAACGAAAAGCAAGGTAGTTAGGAGAGGTGCGGAAGCGATGGAATTGAATTGAATAGAAACAAATAAATGAATGAGACAAATGAAGCACCAAAAATCTTTTTTGACTGCAAAAATAAAATGACTAAAATGGCAAAAAAGCAAAAAAAGGAACAATATTATTTTTCTAAAAATATACACTTTCTTTTTTTTACAGATGGTCATGCCATTTTGATGATGACAATTATGTTAATGTCCCGCTGCTTAAACAAGAGTTACTAAAATTTGATTATAATATTCCATATTATTTGGGAAAAACTTCAACGGCTGAACCGATGACCGTTTATGAAGGATCAGCGGGATCTGTAAGGTTTTTCTGTTAATTAAATACTTTTTTAAGTACAAGTTTAGCAAACACTAATTATGGGTATTTGAAAATAAAATATTTACAAATTTTAGAAACCTTTTTGGTTTGGTACTGGTGGTGCAGGAGTTTGTTTATCTCAGGCTGCACTTCAAAAAGCCACACCTCGAATCTTAAATAATGGATTTCGAACCCTTGCTGGAAAGTTTCGATTACCTGACGATGTTACACTTGGCTTTTTAATGGGTGAGTGAACACTTAATTTTTTTTGTTTAGCAATTTTCAAAACTGTTTTTTTTCTATTTTTGCGCATCATTTCATTTTTTCAAGGATAACTTTTTTAAAAATCTAAAAAAATAGTCAAAAAATAAATGATTTACGATTTATGCTTTTTTTTAGTAAACGTGCTTGGCATTGAACTCACTGAAATGAAAAATTTTCATTCCCATCTTGAAACGTTATATGTTATTCCTGTTGAAGAATTACAAAATCAACCAGTATTAAGTGGTGGAACAATGCAATATGAAAATGATAATCTTGTTGCAATACCGTATATGTTTGAACCTCGACAAGATCCTCTCAAATTTCGATCTCTTCATTGTCATCTTTTTCCAGAAAAATGTGAACAACAAAATCCTATTTTATGATTTTTAAAAATAGTTTCTAAAGAATTGATTCTCATTAAATAATAGTGCAATGACATAGGTTTTTATATTTGTAAATAATAAGAGTTTTAAAGAAATTAATTTGTACGGGAAAAATATATTTTATTTTGTAATAATTACTGGTTGAAAAAGTTTTTTTGATTGTATATGGTAAAATTTTTAATTATAAAAGAAGCTTCATTTTATAAAAATTAAGAAAAAACAAATTGAAAATCTTTTAAAATATATTATATACAAATAAATGAAAACATTTAACGATTAATTAATTATGAACCAATGAAATGATTAAATTTTTTTTCTTTATATGGTGTTTGAGGTTTTAAGGCACCGGTGAATTGAGGCATTTTTAAAACAAAATGACAAAAAATGTAAAGTAAAATATGCATGTATGTATTTTTTTAGCGTCCAATATAAACATCTCGATCTTCAACTTCAAATTCAGCAGTTGCAGCTCGGCTACCCTTTTGTTTTCGAGATGCCATAAAAAAGACAATTCCAGCAAATGTATAAATGATTACCACCGTATATGCTAAATATGCTGCAAGTCCAAGCTTTTGTGCTGTTGAATAATCCCAATCTGAGATTATTCTTTTTTGTGCAACTTCAGTATTCCACTCAGTGACTGAATTCGTTAAAACTTCAACGGTTGCAAATACACAAACAGCTAAAAAAGCACTTTTATGAATTTTCAAAGAATTAAAAATTACCAATTAGCCAATGAATAAGTGATACAACTCGTTTATAAACAAATCGATGATAAGAAAATGTTAAAAATGCAGCAAAATTATTTGCTGCCATTAAAGCCAATGCAATTGTTGCTAATGCAATTTGTGCATAATAGAAATCTGAAAATCTTTTTAAATGGGATTTAAAAATCGGAAAAATGATTTTTACGTTTTAAATCAGCATCAGCCAATCGCAAAATTTTTTCTGATGGTTTTGGCAAATGTGGAATCCATTCAGCTAAAATAGGGCAAATAATTATTTAAAAGTATTCTGTTAAAAAATTTTACTATCAAAAAAGAAAAATTAAATTAAAACTTTGCACATTTCGAACAAAGAAATAAGTTTGCGTTTTTTTTTCATTTATTTGCAGAATTAATATCTCCAAATTTTAAAAACTTCTTCTTTAATATCTTCAAAATTTGTAAAGAGTTCGTTTTAGAAATCTAATAACAAGGATATATTTTTCAAAGCTTACCAGTTTCTGATGTATTCAATTTTCTCCATTCACCCCATACACCTAAATTAAAACAATATTTTTAAATATTTTGAAAATAATCAATGTTACCCAAATTTACATTAACATGTTCCCCAGAAGTATTAAGAAAATCAATAATTGCCCAATTTGGTAATAGTAATGCAATAACATATATTATAACACCGATTAATGTTGCCGCAGTGGCAATTGCCATAAATCGGCGATACCATATTACTCTTTGATAAGACGCCACGTTTAAAGCTTGTGAGCCTCTCAGCTCAACACCTTTTTGTATTAATTGCATAATATTCTTTTTTTGCTTTTGTTTTAACTGAAAAAAAAATATATATTGAAAAACACATTTATCACGTCATAGATGGCAGTTGGTACTGGCGGTGGTTGTTTGTAATAGAAGACAGAAAAAAGTGGTTGGCTCAAAGGGAAGAAAAAAAACAACAATGTTTGGCACACATGTCAATAATATAAAAAAAAAAGAATAATAAAAGACAGATACTTAAAAAAATTTAACACAAACACATTTCTTTTTTCAAAATAGATTCAAGATATTATGTTATCTTCTTCTTCTTCTTTAAGTGGCACACGATAAAACAAAGAGAAAAAAGCAATAATGGCTTTTGTTTTATTGAAGAAAAAAAAGAAGAGATCTAAAGGAAGTGAATGGTAACAAACAAAAAAAATATATATGTTGGATATTGGCAGATATCAAAAAGGCACTTCAAAATCCATCTCAATTTCTTTCCTTTACTTTGGTGTTTCTTAAAAAGCCACAAAAAAGAAAACTTTTTTTTCCATTTTCAAATAAGAACTTTGCCGTTTTTAAATGATAGCAGCTGTTACAGCTGTATTGAAATCTTTCTTTCTATTTTTTTTTTCTTCTGACAAATCAATGGAAGTATTCAATGACAATAAAAAAATGCAAAAAAAAGAAATAGCAAGTTAGTTACCCTTCCCCGCCACGAGTCAAGTAAATAGTCTCTCATAAAACAGGTGCTACAATTTTATATATATTTTTTTGAAATTTATC